>JACGDI010005455.1:279469-303180 GCA_014898725.1 Jacaranda copaia | reverse complement strand
ATTATAGTTCATATTTAATATTAATTGATTTTATAAGGAAAGGAGCTTATCTATGATGGAGTAGCTGAGGATTTAACAAGTTTTTCAATAAACGAAATATTATAAAGTATCCACAACTTGTAATAAATGCATTTGAAGTTTAATACTCTGTCCCACTTGCAATATAGATTATTAATGTACCAAACCTAACCATCCCAAGCACTTTTTCTTAATAATATTTTCGCCGACCATAATTTACTTTTTGGGTTTTGAGGTAACATATATAAAATCAACCTGTGAAAAGCATAATTATTAAAAATGAGAGGAAAAAAAAAACCCATTGATTATGCAACTTAAAATAACATATATATATGTTATATGTCATTATTATGTTTAGATTTGACCCAAACTAAAAACACGATAATTCATTTATCTAACATTTTATTTTTAATAAGTTGATATTTTTCGTAAAATAAATATAAATATAAATATAAATAAAGATAAAAAATAAATTGGTTGAAATTCCCATTTAATGTATAAAAATAAAAATATCTTAACGCAAAAATTGTCATTGATAAGATTTGCAAAAGACGTGTTGAATTTATCGGGACAGAGAGTAGATAAGATAAAATTTAGCACAAGAACAAGTCTTTAATAGGGATAAAAATAAGAAATTTATTTTTATAAATTATTTACAAATTGTGTGTCTGTTCTCTTGGAATCTTCTCATTCTAAAGTTGATTAAGATAGCAAACAAATTGGTTCCATAATTTTTAAAGTTGCGCGAGTCATCAAAACCAACTACATATTTTTTAAAAGAAAATTCTAAGGATTAGTTTGGTTCGATGATAAGATTGAATATAATATTTTTATATGATCTTATTATTCGTTTGGTTGACATGATAATAAGCACTCGAATCTGTATGAATATCAAAAGCACGTATTTCTATGTGTATTTCCATGATCACTTAGCTAGCTACCCTCAAAGGTTTATTTATCATGTCAGCCAAACTATACAATAATAATAAAAAATCACATAAATTATTATATGATAAATGATCATGAGATAATTTAAAAATCCAACCAAACTAACCTTAAGCGGTTTAGTTTAAATTATTAGTAGAGTAGTTGAGGTTAAAAGGATATTTTCATAAAGCAAATATAAAGCAAATAGACGTACCCCATATCTTTGGAGTCCCAACAAGAGAAGAGTGCTAAAACCAGTGCAAAGAACCCCAACCCAAACTGGGATGTGGAATAGTATGTTGAGTGCAAATGCAGTTCCAATCACTATCACAAATAAATATGTATAAGTAGAAAAATTAATATTTTGTAAAAAGTTAATTGAAAAAAATAAAATTTTTAAGATCATAAATCTATAAATAATGTGATTAAAATAAATTAAATTGTTCGAGATTTATATGGTAAAATACCTTCGGGAATGTCTGCAGCTATAACGGCTACTTCAGCCAGCAACCACAAACAATATTTCACAATTATTGGGTACTCCTCCTTGCATAGTTCCGCCAAGTGTTTGCCTGCAGTACAAATCCAAAATTTTCACCACCCTTATTTTTTTATTTTTTCTTTTTTCTTTGGGCAAGGAGTCGTTCCCAATTTAATCTGAGTATCTCTCCATAATCTCAAATCTATACTCGATTTAGGGCTAAAATTTGTGCAACCAAAATTACTTTAGCCCTTACATCGCCCCTGTTAGGATCATCGGTCTGCGTAACTAGGCTTGGCGAGTTGCCACCCTCATTTGTTATGCATAGAGATACAAATGAGTTGAGTTTTGAAAAATTAAATTACTTTTTAATAACATGATTCTTATTTTATTAAATTATTATATGTCATCAGTTGAGTTAATATGTAAATTCAATTATTTTAATAATACATAATTATTAAGTTTCCCAGGATCCATTCAATCCAGGACAACTTGCAAAGTTATTAAAGATTAGGACTGAGAATATGAGCCTATGTTTGTTTTAGGTTTTGCAAAAATATTTTTCAACTCCAACAAACAATATAAAGGAACTATACATCCTTTAATTTTAACTCTCAAAATACCTTCTTTTTTTTTATTTTTAAAATACTGCCAAAAGCAAAGGAAGTATACCTAACCCATTCATTTTCTTACTCTACCTTTAACATCACTTATTCATTTCTCACTCTCTCTCATTTTACTTCACTCACATGTGTGTGTATATATATATATGTATTAATTTTAAAACTTTACTAATTAAAAAAAATTGTTTTTCTTTTTGCATTTAGTTATAAATTTAACCAAAAACTTAAATATTGTGTGATAAGTCTTTAAATAATCTAAAATATTCAATAAAATATTAATAAAATAAATTAATATAATCATTCAAAAATATTTAAAAAATTAACTCTAATTTGAAAATATTGTTTTATTTATTTTTTATTTTTGAGTAAAATATATTACGAATAACTAATTTATAATTCATGCTAAGTATATTTCATAGTTAGGTTATCTTATTTAATGAGTTAATATATAATTTTATATTTTATTAATTTTTTATATATTTAATTATTTCTTTATTAGTTTTTATACTAATTATTACATATTTCCATTACATTTTTAATTTAATAGTATTTATATGAATTATTACATATTTATATTTAATAATTTATTTAAATAGTAAATATATTAATAATTACAAATTTATTAAAATATAAATATTTTTTAACTTGTATATTTACTAGTAAATATATTATAAATTAAAATCTTATCAAAATATTATTTAAATTAGTAAATATATTAATGATTACACCCTAATTAAAATAATATCAAAATTATTTCAAATTTTATTTAATTAATTACCATTAACATTTTAATTATATAAATTAAAAAAAGTTTAATTAGCAATGCATAATAATAATATGTTTACCAATTTTCTTACTTAATTATCATTAAATCAAGTTTTACAATTAAATGATATTATTTTTGTTGCATAATTTTTATTTATTTCATCAAGTTATTATGTCATAATAATTTTCTTAATTATAAACTTTTTAAGTTTAAAATTAAATTAACTACACATCACTTCACCACAACCATACATCAGTCATTACAAATATTTACATACATACATCAATTAACTATATAAATATATATATATATATATATCCACGTATATTTATTAAATTTAAAAATATAATTTCACCCTACGAATCTAACAAGAAAGCTACTGGTTTGATATATACAGTAAAATTTATTTCTTACAAAACAATTCCAAGCAAACAATTCTATTTTTCATGTTTTCCCAAAACAAAACCTAACAGTAGAACCATTCCCCAATTGTAACTCCCAAACAATTTTTATCCAAAACATTTTCCAGAATTCACAAAAAACGCAACCAAACAGAGCCTGAACATTTATACATGCAACTCTCTTGCTTAAATAAGTCGAATATGTCAAAAATAAATCTTGAACCCAACTCAATCCAAAAGCTAGCTCCAAATATGAGGATTATCTAAAGTTATATATAAATCACAACTTATTTATTTCACTGATATGGGATTCTAAAACACACGTAAGACAAAAAATGAACATATAAAATATGGAATAACATGAAATTAGTAGTTCAACAATACTAGACAGTTCAACATCATAAATTGGTGGCTCTGATATTATGTTTAATAATGAATCTTGAACGTAATTTAACTCAAAAACTAGATCAAGAAATGAAGATTATCGAAGTTCATATATTTTGACAACTGCTTATTTATTTTATTAATGTGGGACTTTAACATAACAAAATGATAATATTATTTTATTTTATTTTAATAATAAAAACAACTAATGAAATTTTTAAAACAAATACATTTAAATTCAAACTCGACTAAATTTTATTCAAGTCGGGGCAACTCATCAGACAAATTGTGTCAGATGGTAAATGGTGAAGAAACATTAAATGCTGCTGGCTGCTTACCAGTGCTAACTCCAAGATTTGCAGCGAGAGACTGAATTATCAAAGCGAAGATCAATCCGATAAGAATCACCCACAGCAGCTGTGTGGAAAGTTTCATACAAATATACAACAAAATTAAATTTATTTAATTAATTAAAAATAATTACTCAACTTGTTAATTAATTTTTATTTCATTATTATTGATCAATTTGCATGACTATATATATAGATAGATAGATAGATAGATAATTATAATTTATTTACTTCATATCCATGGTTTGCTCCCGCCTGCAGATCAGTTTCCACTGTAATAATTTAGAGAGAATATCAGCATTAGTTTAGCAAATATATTTACCCCAAAAAATGTAAACAAATAAGTAAAGCCCTACATATACATACAAAAAAATACACACACCCATGTGTGTGTGTGTGTGTCTTTTGATGGACTTACAATTTCCAGGATCAAGATACGCCAACGAGACTAGAAAACCAGGACCAACATATGTCAAGAAATTTCTCCATCCAGGCTTCTTGAAAAAAAATAAAAAGGGAAATAAAACCCGAAAATTTTTAATATCTTAAACGAGAAAAGAAATGGATATTAATATTAATGTATGCTAGAAAATTTAAAGTCAGCCATATATAAAGAGATCATCAACTGACCTGTTTTTGTTGCGAGTAGTACTGTTCTTGGTCGAATTCTTTGCATTCTGGCCGACCCCCACCGCCGACAGGCAGCGGCGTCTCCGCCACGGAGACTATCCGGTTGCTGTTTCCGCCGCCACTCCCCTGCTGCTGCAGCTGCTGCGAGCTTTCCATATTTGTGTATTTTTCTTCTCGAGTTTTTAATAAATAAAATTTGAGTTTTGTGTGTTTTTTCACTCACATGGCTGTTCTTTTATTTATAGAGTATGTTCAATGAATATAATATGCAACCTCTAAAAGACATTTCATTTCTTATTAAACAATTTCTTTTACACATCGGAGGCCTTTGATTTTTTTTCTTCATTTTTTTTTAAAAAATAGTACACATTCGAATCGAATATAAAATTTTTCATATAATAAAAAAAATTAATGCCGCTTGAATTATAAGTTCCTAAATTTTTTTGAAATTTACTTTAATGAAATGCGAATTATTGTCCAAAATTATGTAAGAAAAATCAAGATTAGGGTATAAAATCGAAAGGGGTTGTGGTACTTGCTACCGTAGGAGAGATGGAACGCCATTGTCTTGGTCAAAACGATGTAGTAGGAGAAGACTTAAAGGAATATTGAATTTTTTATGTTAAAAATATAAAATATTAAAATTGAATTTTTTTCTTTTTTTCGTTTTAAATTTCCTCCTTTGGTATTGGAGAATATTCACTTGCATATAAAACTTCTTCAAAATTCTTACATATGCTGTGTAGAAAATTAATTAATGTCATCAAATTAAAATCTTTGTTATTAGCGAATTTATCAAATGACACTGTCCTTGTATATTTTTATGTATGAGGTTTACATATTCATAATTTTTTTTATTTTTTTATTAAAAAATCATCAAAGTTAATTTTTAATATAAATTTTTATATAAAAATAAAAAATACGTCTATAAACAAGTAAATCAACAATGAAAATCAAGAGCTTATAATTTAATTTACATCATCATATGCGAAATTTCTATGGACAAAGAAAGGTCAAACGATATTAATTTATTGCCAAACTTCTTCCACCGTATAAGCTAGAGCCAACTTAGGTTCATTATTTACTTTTTTTTTTTGAAAAAAAAAAAAACACCTTTCATTATTTTGTGACGAAACTATTGACTATATATTTAAAGTGTGACGTAGACATATTAATAAAAGTGTTGACTAACACAACAAATCTCATTGTTTAACCAAATTATTACGTGTAGAAAAAAAATTGTATTTATTAATTTTTTGAGATAATTGGTTTCATTAGTGGGAAGATGATCATATTATAAAAGTATTTGTAGCTAATCCATCATTTCCCTATCAATTTTTATTCAATTAAACTGAAAATATCAATAGTCAAGCCCAACAACAAATAACTAAGAAATTTTTAAAAATAATTTTTATATTTAAAAAATTATAAATAATATTTTGTAATCTATGAACTTATTCCATTCACCCTTTAATTTAAAAAAAAAAATTTGACTAAATTATCTTAACTTCTTAAATTAGAGAATTTAATGAATTAGTTTTTATATGGAAGTTTTCTCAGGTTATTTAAAGTGATTTTCATCAATGGTGATTTTAAAATTAAGATTTTAGAGATTTTTTTTTTTAAATTTTTAGATATCAAAATCATAGTAGAGATATTTTTATTATTACTATTTAAAACTGAGTGAACCAAATAAATAGATTAAAAATTTTCAAAGTTAAAAAGTTAATTTAAATAATTTTTTTTACAAATAACAGAATATGTACAATTAAAAAACTAATATTTAAATTACATATCAATAAATAAAAAATGCATTAATGTGTGAAGTTTAAGAAAAATTTCTTCCGAAAATAAGAAGAAAGTTGATGGTTGAACTTTTTAGAATAAAAAATTGACAGAATTAATATTTTAGACTGATAATCACTTTGCCCATATTTTATATATAAGTATTTTAAATGGGTTTTTTTTAACTAATTTTGTCTAAAATAAAAATACCCCTAAAAAGAACAAAAAAGAGAAAAGAGAAAATACCCATGAATTGCCAAGATATTTATTCTATTATTAAAATACAGGACGAAAGAATATTCCTCGTGGTTATTGATTGATACCACGGCAACATTTTGACTACATAACAAAATACAATTAATTGCCATTTTAAAATCTTACCCCAAAAGGATTTTTTGACATGAATTTGGTTTGGGCTGCTCTAGTTACGCCATTTTATGTTTTGGGTGGTTTGAGAAAATTATTTTGGAAAATTTATTTTGGTATGTAATTGGATATTGTGTGTTTGTTTATTATTGTTGTGGGTGTTGTCAAAAAAAAATTGGAAGAAAATAGTTTGTATGCAAATTTTGTAGGGGGGAAAAATTTACTATAAGCATCACATCAATCCAAGTTTTATTAGGTTATTGGAATAAAAATAAATTTTTTTATGTATATATACGTAATGATTAATTGAATAATATATGTAATGATTGATTTGTGATATATATTTATATAGTTGTACTATATTTTGGGAAGGTATTCTGAAAAAAGAAACTATTATTTTGGAAATGGTCTTAGGGAATTCACGCACTTATTTGGAAGTATTTTGATATTTAGAGTTTGTTGTGGAGAAATATAAACAAACAAGCCTAAGAGTTCTTTAAAGTTCAAATACCAAAATTTCCATATATTAGTATGAAGACGATATCCATGAACTAATTGATTATTCAAATGATATTGAAGAATAAATAAATTTGTTAACTGAACATTACCACTTAATACTCAACCTTTTGGTGGCTAGTCAATTGTATGCATCTAGAGCTATAAATGTATATTCGAGAATTCATTTACTATTCGCATTCGTAGTTATTTATACAAAATTTATCGACATCCATTTAAAGTGAATATTATATGTATTTGATTATAAATGGATATAGATATGGTAAGTGCATATTCGATTCGTTTAATATTTATTTCGAATATATATTCATTAAATAATGCATTATTTATATTTTCAAGAAAAATCTCATAATTCTTATATATATATATATATATATATAAATTTTAACTGAAGAATTGAGAAAAAAAAAAGAATAAGTTTAAAAAATTATTGTAATATAAAGAAAAAATTGAAGAATTAAGTTAATTAACATAATTATTGTTGGTTGACTTTATAATTAATATACTTAAATATCATTATTAATATTAATTAGTGATAATAATTAATTATAATATACTTAAATATCATTATTAATATTAATTAGTGATAATAATTAATTATAAAGTCAATTATTAATTAAAAAGTGTGCTAATTATTTGATTGCTTCATTTTTAATGAAATTGTGTAGTTTCTTCTATTAATTAAAAATATGTATTTGTTATAGGTTAGTAGATTCACATATTTGAATATTTATAAATGAATATCTAAATAATTATCATTGAATATGAATATGAAAAATATAATTTGAATACAAGTAATTTTAATTAAATATGAATGCATATGAAGAATTGTAATAAAACACAAATATATCTGAATTCGACAATATCTTATGGATATGAATTCAAATATTATGCTTAAATATTCAACGAATCTATTTTTATATTCAAATATTTAAAAAATTAATCAAATATAAATATTAAAATAATATATTCAATCCATTTAATATCTATTTATACTTTTAATTGCGTACAGAATGAATTAAATTAGCTGTCTATTTTTCAAATTTGATTGACTTTAAGGGTAATCTTTTTTTGGATAACGTTTATGATTTATCTGCTATCATTATAAACCATGTCACATCAATTTACTGATAATAATAATTAAAAATACATAGATTAAACAGTTGACCAAAGTTTTTTTATTATTCTTCACCATGTCTCATTCCTGCGGGGATAAAGCCAAGGGGTACCTTGGCCTTATAAAAATTTTAAAATGTACTTCATCTCTTTAAAAATTTTAATTTTATACTCCCTCAAGAAGTTATCAAAAGGGAACCTTTTTTGCCCTTTTGAAATTATAAATTCTATAGGTAGTGTTTGGATATGTTTTATATTTGATTTTTATTATGTGTTTATTGTATATTGTGGGATAATGAATAATGAAGAAATTGAGGGAGAATGTGAAATGAAGGTTGGAGAGTGTAATTGATGTGTGGTTATATTATTAAGAATAGTAAAAAATGGAGTTTTGATATGTTTGATTATGTTTTGTAGGAGATATTTTATACTGCAGATATCAAGTAAATGCTTTTGTGTTGGTGTTTGGGGGTGAAAATAAATTTGAATTGATTTTTTTAATTGTAAGAATAATAATAAAATATATTGAATATATAAGTAAATATATAATGATTGGATGTGATATGGGATATATATTTATTATTTATAAAATAGTAATATATATTGATTTTGTATAGTATATTTTTATTATATTTTTTATCATATATTTTATTATTTTTTTATTATATTCAATTTATAAACTAGAATCTTTTTTATTTAAAATGATTTTTTAATATATATGTATTTATATTATATACCTATATTTTATTTATATATAAAATAAATAATATTATTACATATATTTTTATTACAAATATATTTTTTATTATATTTTTTCTACATTTATTTATTATATTTTTATTATAAATATATTTCATAGACATCTTATTATATTTTTTTATAACATAATTTTTTATATTATTGAGATTTTTTATATATTTGTATTTATTAGCAAATAATATATTTTTTATTTAAATCTTTTTTCCTGTGTAAATAATTTGTATTTGAAGATATATATGTACAATTTTTATATTTTATTATATAAATATTTATATCTTTTATTTATCTAAATATAGATGAGCGAGCAAGCAAGAGAGAGAGAGAGGGAGAGGAGACAAAATCTGCAATTGGCAAATTTTATGGGAGAATGCAAAATAAGGGGGCAAATGATTATTTGGGTGGAAGAGAAGGATTTTTTGGGGATTAAAATAGTAAAATTAATCCCCAAAAGTTAATGGCATTTTTGGGAGTCTTTCCCCAGAATACGGCCATTCCGAGGAAACGTAAGCAAACAAATTGATAGTATTTTTACTATTTTACCTTAAAAAGACGCTGATACCCTTAATACATGCTCATTCCAAAGCATAATTATGACCAAGCACAATAAATTTTAAAATTTAGAGGATTTTTTTTTTTTTCAAAAAAAAGGATGCTCATTTGAATTAAAAGGAAACATCTCACATAATAGGAAAAACTAATGCTACTAATACCACTTGAACTACAAATCAATAGACAAGGGAAGGTCATTTTTCGGAATCCTTAGAAAGTGCTAAAATCAATATTTTTTAAGGGAATCATACTTGAATATATCATTCCTCATAAATAGTTTATTAAATACTATTTTGTTTTAAAAGTTTAAATTGTTTATAAAAAGTAGATATATTTTTTTGAGTGCTTCGTTTGGCAAAAGTCCAAAAGAAAGTGATCTATTTATCTGAGTCGCTAGCATATATTTAAATGATCATAACTTTTAATTTATGAACAGATACAAAATAATTTACATATCATGAATTTGCAACCATCACATGGGCGTTCATGGAACTTGAGTTCCTATTTAGAGATGGCAATGTACGAGTCAAAACTCGAATTCAAGTTCAATCTATTTCGAGTTCCTATTTAGAGATGGCAATGTACGAGTCAAAACTCGAATTCAAGTTCAATCTATTTCGAATGAGATGAGATATGGGGTGGGTGGGGTATAGAGCATAATTTTCATAATTTAAATTATTTGGCGCGGGATATGAAGTTTACCTAACATGCCCCAAACTCGCCCCACCATCCCACCCCATATGAATATTATATATATATATATAATAATAACTATATTATATATAATTTATTTTCTATTTTTCTAATTAAAAATAATGTTCAAATAGTTTAGGGTTCCCACTTCCCACTAGAATTTTATATTTTTTTAATTTATTTTATATTTTTCATATTTTACTTCTAAAATCTTATCCTGTTTGCATGGATTTTTATTTTTGTATCTGAAATTTAAATTTTAATTGTTGTCAAATGACTCTGATTTGATGCTTTCATTTACTAATTCTAATTTTTCTAATTCCTTCCGAATTAACTAGTTAAACCCGCCAATCCGATGGAGCGAGAAAAGGTGGGATGAGGCAGAGTACAATCTCACAGAATAGGTATGGGGTGCGCTTAATCTGCCCCACTATTATCCCTGTTCCTATTAGCTAATTGACAAGTTCATTGTTTTGACCTTATTCATAATTCTTTTTTTTTACAAATAATAATTTTCAGTCATTTTTGTAAATTTATATTTTTTTACTATAAGGTATCAAAGGCATGTCTCTTTTGGGGTGAAAATGGTATAAATTTTACAATTTTATGAGGAAGATCTCTATTTGGTATTTTGAAGGGATTTGATGCTAAAATTAAAGTTTTTAAGGGGTGAATTGCATTTTATTCTAAATTATACGTCAGCTCATCTTATATCATCTACTTAAATATGTGTTTTAGTTATGAATCACTAAATCATATAAGATGATATTAGTATTTTATTTTATTGTAATCATCCTCCATTAAATTATTTTCTCCACAAACGTAAAAATGCTCTTTGAGTATAAGATGTGTTGCAAGAATTTCAAATGATTCTAATATTAAGTGGATTTGAATTCCCAATATTAAAAAAAAAAACAACTTAAATGCTAAAAGATTTTAAAATTAACTGTATTTTAGATCTATCTAAATAAACTAGATAGACTTAATATTATAGATTTGAAATTTTCAACCCGAAACATTTCAATGTAATAGCCTTTGCCAGCATGATGGACTTGTGAAGTGGATAGAAGTTTCAAAATTGATATCTCTACAGTCATTGATAAATAATTTGTTGGACAATTCTCAAAAGAATCACCACAAAGTATACAAATTCCAAAATCAATACTGTAATTGAATAATTCTTTCTTTTGAGTATCAGTTTTCAATTTTATCAGTTTCTGCCAAGTGGCTTATAAGCCAGTGGCACCAAATCGCCCTTATTATGTGGGGGTCTCGTGTTCAACCCGACCCAAATTGGCATTGTGTGCGTGTACATTTATGTGTGCCTATTGATTATGGTTTTGTTGGGTTTGTACTTTCATATTCTTGATTTGATAATTGAATATATATACTAACTGAAAATGATACTCTCTATCATTTGTAATGTTATCTCAACAAAAATATGCTTTATCGCTTTCCTCTAAAAAAAACAAAAAAAATTATCAGTTTTCAATTTCCAATCAACAATGAACAGAGATATAGGACATACATAAACACATACTTCAAAAGCAATCTGTTTATCAAACTAAAATTGAATTCGACCTCAAAAAATATTTTAACGTGATCAATTTTTATAAGGATATTCAAATTAGAGCCAGATATTTCATATGTAATTCCAAAAATTACAATAGAAACTCGCCCTTTTTATTGAACCAAATGGCAATGTAAAACAATGCTTTCTTTTACTAATCCTTTTCTCCTCTCCCAAATTAAAGGTGAAAAATACTATATTACATATGTTGTTATTAACACTTAATGATACCGTACACAAGAGTACGGTACAACTCCTATATGTAGTGCTGGTACGTACAACTTTTCCCTGCAGAAAAGGAAAATATGAAGGAAAAAACACACCATATTTATAACCCTAATGGGGCAATGGGATATCAACAAGATCCTCTCTACATGCAGTATTCTGCAATTCGAGCCCACCTTCATTTCCACTCTCCATTCAGGTTTGGGCAATCGGGTCGAACTTCGTGGGTTGTATGAATGTTACAACCTTATCTTTTTGAAACATAAGATAGATCACTGATTCCACATATACTGCCATGAGAGGAAATACTATGATTCCAATCAAAACGTTGCCTACTTTTGACAAGTTGTTGTGTATTAGCCAATCGACAAATTCAGTGCTCAGATAATACACGTTGATGCCTATGATTCCCAACTTTAGTATCCAAGAAACCACAATCATATAGATATTTAGATACAAAAATATTTAATTTGATCGGTAGATATCACCAAAAAAAATGTAATATTAATTAGTGAAAAAAATAACTGGCATCACTAATTAAGGGTATACATTAATTTAGAGATAATAACTTTTATTATATCAGTAATGATACTTTTTCCATGATTGTAACTTTTATTTTATTAAAATTTAGCTTTATAGTGCAAAACATTAGTGCTTAAAATTATTACTGCCATTACTATTTAGTACCACGTTATGTATAGTGACAATGTAGCAAATAATTTTTTTTTGTCACTTGATATATGATTTTGATATAACTTTTACACTATCATGATCACTTACTATTTTGTCACTACTTTTCATATTTTTGTAGTGTGAAAATATGTGGACTATTAGTTTGGTAATAATGTAAGAAAGATGAACTCGTTGAGGAAATACTTACAAATATTGAGCTCTTGTAAGGTCCCATCTTGGTGGAGCTACTACTAAATTTAAGATGTGGGATTAGGGTAAATGGTAATTCAAAAGATAGTATCACGTGCAGAATAAAAATGACTTTAGAACAACTTAAAAATTTTTGTCATCAATTATATATCAATCATTGTATGTGTATTAAAGTTTTCAAATAAGTATTAAGGACACATTACTAACCGATGCAATAATGATTAGTCGACCAGCTGCTGATGATCCTCCAATAATTGAAACTATTAGACTAGGTGTGATGGCAATGCACCTTGTCATCAAATTTCTAAGCCATTTCCTCATCTTGAGATCCAAGAAACCCTACATATATGATCAAAAGGATGAAATTATTTAGTATGCATGTAACTACTTTTATTTTTCAAGTAGCATATTTCTAGCATATATATAATTTGATATGAAATCAACGAAAAGTCTATTCTGCCTATAATATTAAAGAGTTATTAGATTTCTCATACTTGAAATATACAGTGTTTTTTTATGGGTCAAGTGCGACTAATAGTGGGACTCAAATATATCGATATGCCACCTTAATCATTGTGGTGCTTTCCTAAAAAGTCATTAAAATTTAAAAGAATAAGATTTGACATTTTGATTTTACTAAGTTAAACTTCGTAGGATTTTGATAAAATCCTTTAAAAATCTCAATCTTATAATAATTTTAGGCTTAATTTTAAATTTACAAAACGATGATGGATCAATAAACAATAAATAACAAACTTGAATTAGATTTATTTGAACCACCTCGAATCACAATTCTATAGATACAATTATGTGCTTCTTATCACGCCCAAACCTATGAGCCCGTTGCTCTTTAGACTTGTCTCAAATTCTGAAAATACTATGAAAAAAATATATTATTTATAATTACCTGCATAAGAAATTGGCCCGCATTCTATTTATTACTAACATTTCGTAATTTTCATCTTTTTAATGATCATTCTATTTATGATTGAATTTATCCAATCCAACAGTATCCATTTTCAAAATGTCCCACACAAAAATTAATGGATAGGATAATTAGTCAGATACCCCTAGATTATGTAATGTTCTTTATCCATTGAGTGATAGACGGATATTTACAAAACTTTTCAATTTATGTTTGCTTGATTTCAATCAAAACACATACGGTATAGTGGAAATAAGAGAGACATTTTTAAAACAAATTTCTCAAAATATTTTTTGTACGCTGCCAAATTTATTCTAATTCTAGTACTTGGATCTGAACTATGTTATTGAATTGCTCATTCAATTAGTATCCTCGAAGTCCAAGTCCACAAATCTTCTATTTTTGACTCTAGTATTGCTTTCACCAATGAAGAAGATTGGATATCATTTGGGATTTTTTTTTCTTTTTTAAAACTATGGTTCATCTAAGAAATTGAAGTACATCTAATTTCTTGGTATAGCTAGCAACAACATTTATTATTTCATACACGCTAATCAAAATTTCATTAAAATATTGAAGGGGTTATAGTCTTTTGTCTATAATATTCCAAATAGTCAAATTGTTAGATTATACTTGATGATTATTTATGCAAATGTACGTACTTGACACCAAAACGAGTTAGGCAAAAATTAATGGACTAAATAGGTCTATTAATCCTAACTTCTTTGTGTCCACATTATATTATAGTACGTAGAATAAATACACACGCTAGATCTTGAATAAAGTCTTAATATCCATTAATTTAGCTTAAATAGAATTTATTTAACAACACGCATTCTTAGCCACATAAAAAATATGATGTATAGATATAATTAATAAAATTGTATTATTCTTTCTGTAGCTTTGCCCATTTTAAAATTTTATTTTGTAACTTGTTAAATTTTAAATTTAATAATCCTGTATGTACCAAATAATTGTCAAATTTAGCCAACCACATAAAAAAATTCATAATTTGATGGGAACTAATGATGTGGCACGTAGAAAACTAATCATGGCCACATCTAGGTCGGGAGTATCATGTCATTATTTCTGGCCAGCATATGAAATTCCAGCCCAATTAGCTAACTTTGATAATTTTATGAAATATATACGACTAAGATAAAAAATGCAATTTTTCAAAATAGAGGGCAAAGTTATACGATGAAAAATACAATTTTTTTCCAATATAATATGTACTTATATTGATGTCATGGCCCGAATTAGGTATATGTCGGGAAAGCATTAGAGCATAATGAAGAAAAAGATTATGCCTATAGGGGAAAAATATGAAATAAAATTATTAACTCAATAATTAAGTTATATAATTTTTTTAAAAAATAAATAAATTTAGTAAAAATGGACATACGGCATAACAAGGGCACCCAAAACTGCAATAGCATCACCAGTTGCACCTTGGCCACTTAGCTTGGAACAAACATTCCTTTCATTACTTTTTTTGCAGGAGGCTTCACATAGCTTAGTTCCCCAAAAAAACATGCTGCCATCATAAATACTAATATTGCTATGAAGAGCTCCAGCTTTCTCACCTGATCAAATTTTAATTTTCAAGAAACTCAGTTAAAATTAAAAAATATATATATAAAAATAAATAAATATTAAAATTTTAATTTTTTAATTTTTTTCATGACAATATATGTATATATAACTAATTTCTTTTCTAGAGATAAGGATCGAATTTAAAACACTTTTGTTTTTTAGCAAATAATCGGCATACAAATTATTAATTGTAAGAGTTTAGTAACAGTAAAGTGGCTGGGGTTAAAAAGATATTATAGTAAAGCTGAATGGCCAAAAGATAAAAATAAAAAATCCAGTTGATTAATATAAGGTAAATATTAAGACATACGCCATATCTTTGGAGCCCGAGGAACATATGAGTACTAAGACCAGTGCAACGAACCCCAACCCAAACTGGGATGTGGAATAAGATGTTAAGGGCAAATGCTGTCCCAATCACTGTTACAAATAAATATATATATATATAAGTACAAAAATTAAGGGAAAGTTGGGTTATTTTTTTTATGATTTTATTATGTTTATTATATATTTTGGAGAATGAATCATTGGAGAATGTGAAAATTATGTTGGAGAATATAATTGATTTTTTATTATGTTTTTGAGGAATAGTTAAAAATTGGTTTTTGAGAATTTTGGTATAATTGTTTATGTTTTTGGGGGGGAATATTTTTTACTATAACAGTCAAATCAATATTTTTTATTGAATTTTTAGGGTGAAAATGGAATTTAATAATTTTTTATTATTAGAATAATATATATATATATATATGTATACATATAATATATGTATGTATATATTGAAAAATAGGTATTTTGAAAAAACTTTTTTTGTGTTTAGAGGGAAAATAAAAATATATTTGGTTATGTTTTCCCAAATCAATTTTATTGTGGAGAAACATAATCAAACATTCCCTAATATATATTTCTGAAATTGTCAAAAAACTATCATTTTAAGTGTTATATTTATACAGTGTATGTATAAATATAAAAAATATATATTTATATTGTAACAATGAAATACCTTCGGGAATGTTTGCAGCTATAACAGCAACCTCAGCCAGTATCCACAGACAATATTTCACTGCACTCACTTAAAAATGAGTCCAGTCTTTAAATTTAATTAGATTATTATTCTTTTATTATGATCATTATGATCATATATCTTATCAATTAAATTAACATATTATTTACATGTGCAATAATGTTATTTTATTTTGATAAATACTTTTTAATCATCAACACATTTCATTTTATTATTTGTGAAAATAAAAAAAATTTGAGTCAACTCAACTCATCTTGTTGTACCCTTATTTATATATCTTTTCAATCTTCTATTTTTCTCAGTATTCTATTTTTTATTTCATTTGATCATGAATGAAAATTAAATCTTGTATATAGTCTATAATCACGCATTTTTGTGAAAAAAATATGTAATAACTTGGCCATTGTACATTTATAAAATAAAATATAAAATATCAATCAAAATAAAAAATTTAAATCATAGTTATATATATGCAGACGAATTGAGTCAGATATATCAACATAAAAGGAAACATTAAATGTGCTGGTGGTTCTCACGTAGAGATGGCTTAATTGCAGTTTGAATTTTTTATTTTATTCTTTATTTTATTTTATATTTTATTCATAAATATATAATATGTATTATTAAATATATTTTTATAAAAATAATTGATTAATAATTAATTACACTCGACAGAAATACAATAAATTGGAATAAGAAATAAATGAGAATCCAAAATGGCTTAATTACCAGTGCTAAATTCAAGATTTGCAGCAAGTGACTGAATTAACAAAGCAAAGATCAATCCCATACTATAAGAAAATTGATATTTAGTGGCACCAACTTTGTGATATTTTACAATATAATGACATAAAAGAGTATTATGGTAATAGTTGTTAAAAATGTCACTATGATTTAATATTTAGTGGCATTTAATTATTAAATAATAAAAAATAGTAACATTTGGTTGAAAATACCAAGATAAATGTATTTCAAAGATATTTAACTAATGTCACTATTTTTTTTAGAAAAATACCACTAATATGTAATTATGGTATTGTTTGAAAAAAATATTATAAAGTATTTAGTGGTACTAATTTAGTGACATTTAAGGTGTAATGACACACAAAAATGATATAGTGATAGTCAGAAAAAATATCACTTTAGTAAAATATTTAGTGATATTTGATTATTAAATAGCATATAAAATAGTTGCATTTGATTAAAAATGGATGCCAACAAAGATATAATTTGATGGCATTTAACTAGTGCCACTAATTTTTCTTAAAAAATATCACTCATATTTATTTATGGTGCTACATAGAAAAAAATACTACAAAATATTTAGTGGCACTAGCTTAATGACATTCAGTAATATAATGACACATAAGAGTAATATAGTGATAATTGTTGAAAAATATCACTATAATATATTATTTAGTGGCATAAGTGACAAAAGAAATAATGACATTTAATTGAAAATGCCAACATAAATATATTTGCAAGGTATTTAAGTAGTGTCATTATTTTTTTTTTTTAAATACTACTCATATTTATTTATGGAGTCATTTGTAAAAGATACTGCAAATTACTTAGTGGGCGTCTATTTAACATTGTTTTATAATACAGTGACACATTAACTAATATAATGATATCAATACAAAATAATATAATATAATTCTTAGTGATAATTGATTAAAAATATTATAAAAACATAATTTTGTTGACATTACTAACATTATTATATGTTAAAAGCATTTAACTAAAAAAAATATCACTCATAATTTTGTTATGGGGAGACATGAAATAAATATCATACAAAAATAGATAAAATATATATATCGTTATTAATAACTATAAAATTTATAAATTTATGTCATATTATAATGCATTGATTAAATTAACTATGTAATATAACTTTAATGTATCAATTAAATTAACCATATTTTTTAAGAAGTATAAAAAATTTAAATTTTTGTCCATTTTTCTCCTCAACCATACATTTTTTTTTTAATATTTTGTATCTCTAAATTTAATGTCTCGCACTTTAATTGAGAAAATATGCTTTTAAAGTACAAAAATATAATGATATTTTTGAATATTTATAATAAACATTTGGTGGGTAGTTTGATGGTAAACTCATATCTTTTCAAATAAAATATTATAGGTTCGAATCTTATATAAAGCAATTAGAGTATCATATATGGGCCACTAGATGTAGATTAAGATGTCATTCAATGAAATCTTTTTTGCCATTTAATTTAGTATATTATTTAATTAATTTTTATGACACGTTAGTTTGTCATTTAAAGGAATCTTTTATGGCATTTTAACATCAATATCTGCATTTTTTATGTCATGTTAGCTTGTCATTTAAAATTATTTTTTTGATATTTCAACATGTCATTTACTATACATTTTGTAGCATATTACCTTATCATTTAAATCAATTTTGATGGCATTTTAACATGTCATTATATGCATTTTTAGTGGCATATTAGCATGCCATTTAAAAGTATCTTTAATGGCACTTTGGCATGTTATGTAATGCATTTTCTTTTCTGGCATTTTAACATATTATCTAATACATCTTTTGTTTAATGTCATAATAGAGTTAAATTAATGATATTTAAATATTTAGCTACACTGTTACAAATGACATTTTTAACAAATGCCACTAAATGTAAAATTGTTATTATAATACTATTTAAGTGATACTTTTTAATGCCACTAAATGCAATTTTTCTTGTAGTGCCATAAAAATCACCCACAATAGCTGTGCAAATTTATATATACATACAAACAACAAAATTAAATTAAATAAATTAATTAAAAATAATTACTCAACCGGTTAATTAATTATCTTTTTTATTATATGCATATATATATTGAGATAATTATAATTCATTTACTTCATATCCATGGTTTGCTCCTGCCTGTAGTTCAGTTTCCACTGTAATAATTTAGACACAAAAGCAGCATTAGTTTCACAATATATATATTTACTAAAAACTAACTAAACAAATAAATAAACCCTACATACACAAAAAAAACACACGCACACACACACACACACATACACAAAAAAAACACATGTGTGTGTGTGTCAGCAGGGACCTACGGTTTCCAGGATCAAGATACGCCAATGAGACTAGAAAACCAGGGCTAACATATCCCAAGAAATTTCTCCATCCAGGCTTCTGAAAAAAAAAACAAAAGACGAAAAGAATTTAATATGTTAAACGAAAAATGAAATGGATGTTGTTATTAATAATATATATGCTAGAAAAGGTCACATATATAGAGATGATCAAGACATGGTGTTGCCTGAAGTCTTCTAGATCGAATTCTTTGCTGTCGGGCTGCGACGGCAGTGGCTCCGCCACGGAGACTATTTGGTTGCTATTTCCGCCACCACTCCCTTGGTTGTTGCTTCATAAAAAATTGAAGTGTTGTCTTCATTTAGGATTATAAGCATTCGAGTATGGATTATTTTGATTTCTGTTGAAGTTCCCAATAAATTATACTAATTCCAACGTATGTTAACACTAATCACTTGAATGTACATCCTCCACAAATATCTCAAGTTATAAATTGGCTCTCTACTATTTGAACTTACTATACTGGATGGATTATAATATTTGCAAGCGTGTCCACCTTCTTTGTTAAAACTTCTAATTGTGCAGTCAAAGATATAGTATTATTTATCTCTTAAATTCCTACAGCTTTCTTTAGTTGAGTTAATCTCTCGGTTGGCCACTAATAACTATTTGCTACCATCTCTTCGAATAATTCAAATATTTTCCCAATCTTCTTCCACATAAGTGTAACTCCTACTGTAGCATCAACTACTCCTTTGATCTGCACTGATAATCTATTGTAGAATGTCTGCACTTGAAGCCACTTTCTTCATCTATGATAAGGGCATTTTCAGAGCATTTCCTCATATCTTCCCATGCCTCATAAAATGTTTTTTGATCAAATTGGACAAAGAAAGTAAACTCATTCCTCAACTTGACAATTTGTGACGGTAGGAAAAACTTAGCCAAGATCTCAAAATTATTTGTCTGAACATCTAGTCTAGCAATTTCTGTGTGAAAGCTCTTAATCTACAAGATAACATAGTCCCCCAAATATCCATCTTCCTATGTCATTTATGCAGTATCCTCATTTGCTTGAAATAAACAAAAAATAAATAAATAAGTAAGAAAAAGTTTTGAACTAAAACGTAGCACTTAAAATTAATATTAGTAGAAACAAAATAATTTTAGTTCCCCGGCAAAGGTGCCAAAAACTACTTGGTGTGCAAAATAAATAACGCAAACAATTAAGCAAGTGCATGTGTCGCAACAAGTAATAAAGTGATAAAAAGAGTATCAATCTGATGAGGAACTAAATTATTCGCTACTAATTACTAATTTATTACACACTTGTTTTATTCAAACAAAAATCAATTATGCAGGAATTAAAAGTAAACTAATGAAAATAAGAAAAAATGTACCGATTAAGATTTCTATCAGGATATAGAAGTCTAGAATTATGATTTCATCAGTTGAATGAGTTGATTACATAATTTTCACTCTATGAAATTAAATAACAGGTTATTAATCTTAAGTCTTATGCAATTACAGAGTTCTTCCAAATTACCAGCAATCAAATCCCTAATTTATTCAGTTCACTATATTTCTATCTAAATTAACTAAATTATGGATAAAATTGTACCACTCAACTAGCTACTTAGGTCAAGCAGGTATAATCCAATCTTACTCACAAATTAGTTAATTCATCAATTTGAACAATTAATCCTAAGCTCTTCTATTACAAATCAATCCCTAAATTTTCTTTTGCAAGACTCTTTTAGGGTTTAAAGATGCACTTAACTGCTAATCATGCACTTAACAATATATATATTAAATATTTTTTTATAAAAATAATTAATTAAAATTAGATATATTTGATATAAATACAACATAGCAAGTTGAAATGAGATAGAGGATTCAAAAATTACAATTAAAACTTGCCCTTTTTATTCAACGAAATGGTAATGGAAACACGTTGCTTTCTTTCATTAATCCTTTTCTCCTCTCCCAAATTAAAGGTGAAAAATACTATATTACATATATGGAAACAACACTTTCCAGCAATGTTGTTATTAGCAATCGATAACATAGTACAGTACAACTCCTATATACAATGTGATACGTACAACTTTTCCCTGCAGAAAAGGAAAATATGAAGGGGAAGAAGCACCGTAAACAGTATATATATAACCTAATTAGGCAATGAGATATCAGCAAGATCCTCTCTATATGGAGCATTCTGCAATTCAAGCCCACCTTCATTTCCACTCTCCATTCGGGTTTGGGCAACCGGATCGAACGTCGTGGGCTGTACAAATGTTACAACCTTATCTCTTCGAAACATAAGATAGATCACTGATCCCACATAAACTGCCATGAGAGGAAATACAATGATTCCAATGAAAACGTTGCCTACTTTAGGCAAGTTGTTGTGTATTAGCCAGCCGACAAATCCAGTGCTCAAATAGTACACGTTGATGGCTATGATTCCCAGCCCCAATATCCAAGAAACCACGATGATCTATGTATACAGATAAAAAGAATTAATATGATCAGCATACACTATAAAAAAAAATATAGTATTAATAAAAGAAAAAAAAATAACTTGCATCACTAGTTAAGGGTATATATTAATTAAGAAACAATAATTTTTATTATGTTACTAACTTACTATAATGGTAATTTTCAAGAGACAATAACTTTCATTTTGTTAAAATTTAGTTTAATAGTGACAAAAACTAATGTTTTAAGTTGTTACCTCCATTGATATTTAGTATCATCAACACTAACAATCTTGGAGTACAATTAAAATTGCCCTTTTGAGTTGTACTAAAATTTTCATTGTTGCCAGGATTTTAAGGTAGACCTGTCTCTATTGTTAATAATGACAATTTAGCACAATTTTTCCATTATTTAATTTGTAAAATTCATTATTTTAAAATATATAAATTGTCACTTGATATATGATTTGAATACAATTTTCACATTATGATCGTCTATTATTTTGTTGCTACTTTGCATATTTTCATAGTGTGAAAATATGTGGACTATTAGCTAGTCCAACAATGATGTACGAAAGATGAACTCATTAAGGAAAAACTTACAAATATTGAGCTCTTGTAAGGTCCCATTTTTGTGGAGCTACTGCTAAATTTAAGAAGTGGGATTAAGGCAAACGGTAGTTCGAAAGATAGTATCATCTGCAGAAGAGAAAAGATTTTAGAACAATTTAAGAATTTTTGTTATCAATTATATATATACATATATATCAATCATCATTTTTTTTATACACACGCATACATCAAGAGCTAGTTCGGACTCGAACTCCTAACCTTCCACATTATATAGGATACTTATGTTATCGAGCCACAAACCACTCACCATATATCAATCATTGTTTATGTACTAAAGTTCTCAAATAAGTATATATTAAGGATATATTACAAACCGATGCAATGATGATTAATTGCCCAGCTGCTGATGATCCTCCAATAATTGAAACTATAAGACTAGGTGTGATGGCGATACACCTCGTCACCAAATTTCTAAGCCATTTTCTCATCTTGAGATCCAAGAAACCCTACATATATGATCAAAAGGATGCAATTATTTAGTAAGCATGTATTTAACTATTTTAATCTTTTCAAGTATCATATAATTTGACATGGAATTATCGAAAAGTCTATTTATTTTACTTGTGATATTAAAGAGTTATTAGATTTTTCATATTTTAAATGTACGATATTTTTTTATGGGTCAAGTGCGACTAGTAATGGGATGCAAGTATATCAGTCTATCATCTTAATCATTGTGGCACTATCTTAAAAAGTCACTTAAATTTAAAAAAAATAAGCTTTGACCTTTCAGTTTTAAATTCACAGAACGATGATGGATCAATAAAAAATAAATAACTAACTAAACTTTAATTAGATTTCTTTGGGCCACCTCAAATCACAAATTATTATTTATAATTTGTAATTACCCGCATGATATATTATTTATTCCTAAAAAAATATATTATTTATAATTACCTGCATGATAAATTGGCCAGCATAGGTGCCTGTGA
>JACGDI010005455.1:229925-248366 GCA_014898725.1 Jacaranda copaia | reverse complement strand
AGTGGCCATTGAAATTGACGGAAACGCCATCGGTGAGGCGGACTTCGTTTAGTGGCCTCATTTTTAGTGGGCTTCATTCTTTTTACAAATAACAATTAGATGCAAAAATCAAGAATCAATTTTATCATAAAAATTCAGGATATACATTCTGAGTAATTCAGAATAAAAGTTATACAACTTATCTGAAACTTTTAATTTTGATTAATCATATTCATAAACTTCTGGAATTTTAATGAATTATTTTGATCAAGATCTTAACTATAACATCATTAAGGAGCTTTGAAAATATTAATTACAACGTTGTTAAGAGGCTTCAGAAATTTTTTGCTACTGTAATCTTGTAGCGCATTTATAGAATCTGTTTCTTAATTATTTAGGGCATAGATTCTTTTTATTATTCCTATTTCAATAGAGAACACAACGTTTCATGCAAAATTGAGAAAAGTTTTGTTGTACATGCTCAAATCCTAAAAATAAGTCTTATACATGAGAAGAAATTTTTTACAAACAATTAAATAATTATAGACAGAATAATTCTTTAACAAATAAACCATTAGAATTAAGAATTCCATATGCAAAATTACCTATTTTGATGCAGAAAAAATATTTTTAATGGAAAAAAAAATAGACATTTACTTACTATTTCATATAGAAAACATTTAAGTGAAAAGAATATTTTCAATAGTAGTGATATGGGATAGCCCAGCAGGCCCAATAGGCCCTACTACAAATAAGACAGCCCATAAGGCCCAACGTGATACGGTATAATCTAGTAGGCTCAACAGGCCCAGATTCAGAAAAGGCAGCCCACTAAGCCCAGAGGCAAGTCAGTCTGGTCGACTAGTATCGATCCCGTATGCTAAACCCCGTGGTCGACCCATATCGACCTGAGGGCCTCTTCTAAAGACTTATGATGATAGCCCAGAGGCGAAGTCAGCCTGGTCGATTAGTATCGACCTCGTATGGTAAGTCGCGCGGTCGACCCGTATCGACCTGGAGGCCGCTTCCAAACTTATCATCTAAGCTTGGTCGACATGAATCAACCCCCGGTTGCAAATGGGACAAGTTGAACCTTTCAGCAATGATTATACGTGGCAGCAGATGTGACTGCTGCCAACAGATGTAACCGCTTCCACCAACCCTGACAACTCTGCCAACAACTCTGGTAGAGGCGCGCTCCTACTGATGTGACTATCCAGGAAAACAGAAGATTGCGCCACATGGCACAGTCCCGAGATCTGGGCAGAAAATGACTATCAAACCCTGGTTATGAGGAAAACCCAAGTACACCTGATAAGGTTACTTGGGTAAAATCACACTATCATCAGATTATAAATCCTACCAACACCACCACACTCAAGGTAATGCAAATATACTATTCACTGCACACTTTCTCTATACTTTCCGTCTTACCGAAAATCTGACTTGAGTGTCAGAGTGCCTTAGCCGGGGCACCTCGACTAGTTTACGTTTGTTTTTTGTTGTAGATCTCAAGCCCAATACCATTCAAATTCACCGGAGTTCCGGACCGATACGCTCTTTGCAGCATCAAGTAGGAAGAAAGAAATTTACTTACTATTTAATGCAGAAAATGTTTATGCGAAAAGAATATTTTTAATAAAAGGAAGAAAGCAATTTACTTACAATTTCATGTAGAGAACATTTATGCGAAAATAATATTTTCAATAGAAAGAAAAGAGAAATTTATTTACTATTTCATGTAGGGATGGGAGTCGAATTAGGATATTGGGGTACCTGACACTAATTTACCGGGTATTTTTGTTTGAGTCGAGTATTTTTAGTTCCCAAACCCAATCGAGTATTTAAAGGGGTATACAAAAATTTTCGAATGGGGTATTGGATAGTGGTTTAGAGTACCCGATACCTGATCGGATACCTCTTTTTGTTTTTTATTCTTTAAAAAACTAATTATACATTTATACAATTTTTTCTGGGCCTCTAAAATTTGAAAAATAAATTAAGGCCCAAGCCTTTAGACTTTAGTAGCCCAACCCAACACTAAATTAAATATTAAATTGCAAAAGAATTAGTTATTAGCCAAGAAAATTAGAAAACGGTAGAGAAGGCAGAAGCTTTCCAGGTGAACCGCGAACTCATTTTCTTCACTTGCAAGTCCCAAGTTTCAACCTAACTTTCCCACTTTGTTTTGTATTTGTTGTAAAGCTTTAGGCATTGAATATTTAATTTGGTTTGTAATTTATTTGGATAATGATTATTTTCTTAGAAAATTTTGTTGGTTTTATTTAGAATTTGTTCATATGTTTGGATTTAATGCTTTTGTGAGTTACGACTTGTGCTCAAATATTTAATAAGTAGCTTATTGTCATAAAACCAGCCACTGTAATCTGAGTTATTTGATTAATAAAAAATGATCAACTAAAGTCGTCTGTGGGTTAGTCTGGAGAGCTGTGCTAAACTTCAAAGTCCAACAGCCTCTCTTATGTGCTTTGTGGAATCCAACTTCATTGCTAATATGTGACTGATAAAAATTTAAACTCCCTATTGGTATTTGTATGCTTCAGAAAAGTTGGGGAAAAGAAGGACGAAAAAATTATCATGTAATTTAAAATATTAAATGATACTGTCTAATTATTTTTGCTTTTCGTATTTAAATTTTGAATTTAAAGAAATTGTTCAATATATATGGTTTTTCTTTTTTTGATTGCATTAAAATTTATGTGGGCTTAGCACCAGTCACTACACCTAGGCCAGGGCATGTCCATGGATCATATGGATACTAATTCTGAAATTTTATAATTGATAATTAAATATATTTAAATTTACTATGAATAATTTTAAATATATTATTAAACTTATACTAGTTCAAAAAATAATAAGTTCGTGTGTTTCTAAGAATAGAGCAGACGTGATGCCTAATCCACAAGTGTTGAGGCATATAGTTTTGAGCCTGAAGATACATCATCAGCTATAATGGTAATAGATGAAAAGGAGTAGGAACAAATTCAATAATGATAATATAATTTTCTCTTTTCCTTTATTTTTTTCTGCTCTCTTCAGGCAAATCTAAGTAAGAGCAATTAACCCACAAAATAACCAACAAAACAACAATCACAATAATGAATTAAATGTAAGAAAACAACAGATTCTTTTGTATCAGTAAAAGATATTTCTTGGAATGGCAGTAAAATAAGGGGACCCTAGTACTGTTCCACCTACATAAGTAGTAAAAACACCAATCAAGATTCATCAACTTTGTAACAGGATAGCAGTAAATGCTTGAAGTCTTATTCAATATTTTCTTGTCAGAAAAACATAAGAAGGTGCCTGGTCATGCTTTTTGTACATTGAAAAATGAAAAGTGAAAGCAACTGCGGTCTCTATTGTTGAACCATTCTATTCTTTGCCAGGAAGTGGGCTTTGATCTTTGATCTTATGCAAAGTAGCCACCGCTTCTATCATGTTAATTCTTTCATCGGGTGAAATGGTTAAACATTTCATTGCCAAACCAAAAATAGATGCCACGCATTGCTCCTTTGCTGAAAAATGTTGATCTTCTCTTGCTAGCAAACCTGGGGCCACAACTTCAGTTATTGCATTTTCTTGTAATGCTTCACTCACCCAATCCTTTAAACTCATTTCTTCATTAAACATATCATCTGTTGGCTTCTTTCTTGTAAATATCTCTAGCAACATTATGCCATAACTGTAAACATCCCCATTTGTGGACACCTTCCCTTCTGATCCATACTCTAATTCAAATATCATCATCGGAGGATCAGCTTGTAGAAATCAATTTTTTAGAATTGGATAAAATACAGGTTACATGAAAGGAAACATATAGAGAGAAACTATGAAATTGCAAGATTCTTAATTAACATTAAACATCACCTGGGGCTGTATAGCCAATCGTCGCCAAGGTTTTAGTTTGAATGACAACCTCCCCTTCATCAAAGAGCTTCGCAATACCAAAATCACCAACATGAGCAGTCATATCTTCATCGAGCAACACATTGCTTGGCTTTATATCGCAATGGACAACAGGGTATGTATAACCATGATGTAGATATTCCAAGGCCAGTGCAACATCAATTGCAATATTCAATCTTAGTATCACAGTTAGACAATAGTTTTCAGAATATAACCATTTCTCCAGGCTCCCATTTGGCATATATGCAAGAACCAAGGCTTTGAATTCTGTGTTACTACAGCAACCAATTATTCGAACTAAGTTCCTATGTCGAATGGTGCTTAGTATTTCACTTTCAGTATTAAAGCTCTTGGTGGCTCCTTCTAACTGCAAGTTGAAGACTTTTACTGCAACATTTAACCCATCTGAAAGTGTTCCTTTGAATACAGAACCAAAGCTTCCTCTCCCGAGTAGATTGGTTTCACTAAAGTTACTTGTTCCCTGTACAAGTTCTCTATATGAAATTCTTTTCCAAGCGGTACCTAGTGTTATATCAGCAGGGGGTGGTATTTTCCTTTGTTTTCGTTTCCTTATGAGCGTAATTACAACGATCACCAAAATAACAACTGAAATGATGGGGGGCAAAATATACTTGTTCAACTGAAGAACATTCTTTGGTTTCGATCTTTTAAGATTTTTAACACAAGGAGAGACTTGAAATCTTGCTGCACCACAGAGAGCAGAGTTGTGAAGAAATGATTGAGCGGTGAAGTTGACAAAAGGGCCCCCTGTAGGAATCTCTCCTTTCAATTTGTTGTAAGACACATTAAAATATTGCAGATACATGAGATTCTCTAAAGATTTTGGGATCACTCCAGAAAGATTATTAGTAGATAAATCCAATGCAGTCATGCCTCTTGTGTTTCCTAAGGACTGTGGAATAGGTCCTTCAAACTTGTTATGTGCTAAGGATAAGATTTCTAATAATTGGCAGGCATCAATTGAGCTTGGAATATTACCTGAAAACTGATTCCATGACAAGTCTACTTGGTTGATTACCTTCAAACTAGAAATCTCCAGTGAAAGTTGACCACTCAAATTGTTTGAGGACAAGTTTAGATGCACGAGGTCTTTGAGATTCCAAAAGGTGGAAGGTATGGTGGAATTCAGCTTGTTTGTATTTAGATAGACATTTCTTAGGGATTTAAGTTCACTGAAGCACTGAGGTATAGGACCTGTGAACATATTGTTACTCAAGTCCAAGTCTCCTAAGTGACTCATTTGACAAAACTCGGGAGGGATACACCCCTTCAACTTATTGTCATTAAGAATTAATATCTGAAGATTTTTTAATTCCCCAAGTGTTGTTGGAATGAACCCTGTGAACTCATTTCCATCAAGATATAAACGTAGCAAACTGTCCAAGTTTCCAATCTCAGGAGGAATCTCACCCTTTATGTTGCATCCACTTGCCATAAACAACTGAAGAGAGGTGGATAAATTCCCAATTGAAGCTGGGAGAGTACCGCTTAGTGGATTTTCGTTTACCTCAAAGTCTCGCAAATATTGGCAATTAGATAATGAAGAGATCAGAAATGCCAAATCTCCTGCCAACTTATTTCCCCACAATCGAAGAACTTGTAAGAGTCTTAAATTACCAAGGTTAGGTATAGAGCCACTGAATGAGTTGCTATTCAAGTCCAAAGAAGTAAGCTTAGAAGCGTTGGTGATAAAGCTTGGAATTGGACCGCTAAGTTTGTTGTGCTCCAAATTAAGGTGTTCCAGATTGGAAAGTGAATTAATCCCTATAGTTGAAGGAAGCCTGCCTGAGAAATCATTGAAGAAAAGGTCAAGTTTCCTTAAGGTTGATATGTTGAAAATGGAAGATGGGATGGTGCCAGATAATGAATTGAATTGCACAAAGAAATCCTCGAGGTAAGCCAGATTGCCAAGCTCATGTGGTAATTCACCTGCAACAAACATACAGATAGTGTGAATTGATTTCTGATTTCGTTCTGCAAATTATTTTCTAATTATGATTGTTATATATAAAAGTATCGATTTTTTGAAAATATTATCAAATCTAATTAAAACAATATATATTAAGAAGACAACACCAATAATCAAACAATGTAATGTAATTTTCAAACAACATATATCTATCTTTCCAAATAAATTAATTTTTTGATATTATCAATTCATTTGATTAATTAATAGAGAATTAACTCGTTAATACTTACCATTAATTATCATGCATAAACAATAAATGATTAAACTTTAATCAAACATGAAAAAGTACTATGATGAGATCTCAATTGCAATTTTCCATATGGATATTAAAATTAAGCATTAGTAATAATTAATATATTATGATTAAAGATTATGTATAAAGGAGCTAAGCAAACTTCTTATGTTTGCCCATCTAGAGGTATTTGTATCATGTCTTCAAGCTATTGTGGTTCCAAAATTAGAAGAGAATAATTGTTTTAGGGCACAAAAATTAAGGAAAATATAACAACCTTGTCATCTCACAAACAAGTGAGCACAAGTTGTTACGAATATATACCTGTCAAGTTATTATATTGAAGGTATAGAAATTTCAAGGAAGTGAGGTTTCCAATTTGTTTTGGTATGGCACCTGTAAGTTTGTCATGATAAAAGAAAAAATGTGTGAGAACATAGAAATCAAAGAGTGATTTTCAATGTGTTAAATTGATGTATGCACCTGTTAAGCTATTTTCATAAAGGTATAGGCTTTTCAAGTAAATGAGGTTACCAATTTCCTTCAGTATGTGACTTGTAAATTTGAGAAAAAAAAGACTTTAGGGCATTGAGCTACCAAATATTATTAAAAAATATTTTTTTATATTTTGTTATTATGTTTCCTAAAAACATGAAATTTTGCATGCGAGGAAATTGGAGAAAATAAAAGATGTTAAACAAATTTATATGTTAGAGTTAAACAAACTAAAAGGACAGTTGTGATATTTTACTTAATTAGAAAGGAAAATTGTTTTGAATTATATTTGTTTTCTTTATCTAAACAAAATGTTACTTGTCATAAAACAAAATAGTATATAAAATAGAAAAAAACCATGTGGTTAGTATTGTAGAAAATCTGAAATTTTTGTTTTTCCAAAGTAATTATTGAACTTCAATGAAACAGGAAAAATATTATTACAATTTCTACTTAAATTAATAAATCAATATTAGACCTAATTAAAACGACGTATATTAATGAGAGAACACCAATAATCATGTAATTTTTCAAATAATTCCTTCTAGAAATATTAATTTTTAGTCAATATTCATTAATAGAGAATCAACTAATTAGTACTTATTATTATATGTATATAGCAAATGATAAAACCTGAATGGCACTTGAAAAATATATTATGAGATCAACCGCAATTTCATACTCGAATTAAATTCATATAAAATGCTAGTGGTAATTGATTAATATTAAGTGTCTTATATTTCCCAAGCTAGCTAGAGATCTCAAATTCTGGAATATTTATTTCCTAAGTGCTATATATTTCACATTTTTCTAATATTAAAGGACTTTATTAAGATTTTAAAAACAAGTAAAGAATTTCTTTCTTTTTTTTTGAAATGATTTATAAAATTCTAAACATCTTATTTTAAAATCTTACAAGCTTATTTTTAAAAAGTTTAATAAATATCTTATAATATCCTATAAGTTTGTAGACATATTATAAAATATTTTGAAGAGCTTATAATTAGCTCGCCCAAATAGGCCAACACTCTTTTATGTTATAGTATCGATAAGTTTGTTATCTTACAATAAGATGCCTCAAAGAGAATAATTGATTTCATACCTGGAAATTAAAGAGTGATTTTTCATGCAGTACTTAAACATACTTGTGAAGTTGTTTGTATAAAGATATAAGTATTTCAAATAAGTAAGATTTCCAACTTGCTTTCGTATGATACCTACAGGTAATGTATTGCATATTATGTAATAATGCAATGATAAAGAAAATAATTGTTTGAAAATATGAAAAATATGTGTATATCATGATAAGTTGATGTCCATTTTTAGGAAGTAGGTTTAGAATCATTGATGATAGAGCTTGGAGAAGCCCTGCTGAGTTTGTAATCACCGAAAGAAACATGAAAGCCCATATATAGTTGAAGGAACAATACCAGAAAACTGATTTGATTGAAGGCCAATATACTTCAAGGTTGATATGTTGAAGATGGAACATGGGATGGACCCAGATAATTGATTGTCAAACACAGACAATTCCTCGAGGTAAGTTAGATTACCAAGTTCTTGTGGCAATTCACCTGCAAACATAATGTGAATTTCAAATTTTTATTGTGGCAGGAGTTCTCTAAGTATAATATAAAAGTATTGAATATTTAAGAAAATTAAATAATATGAAACTTTCCCACATAAGGGTTTTATTAAATAAAGAACTTAGTTTATAACATACCAAGCAAAGTAAGATAATTTTCAAATAGTATTGTTACTATTATACTACAAAGTGGTCGTACCTGTTAACTCATTTGACCATACAGATAAGATTCGAAGCACACTCAAACTCCCAATTTCACTTGGTATGTTTCTGTTGAAATGGTTCATGGGTAAGCGGAGGTCCTCAAGTTCCCTGCACATGTATATATTTGGTGGAATTTGCCCGTAAAGTTGATTGTATGAGAGAAAGAGTGAGTTAAGCTTTGGCAAATTATTGTTGCATATAGAATCTGGAAGTCCACCTGATAGATTATTAAATCTTAGAATAATTGCTCTAATTGAAGATACATTAAAGATACCATATGGTATGGGGCCTACTAATATATTATGCTCTAAATTTATAGTTTCTAAGGAAGATAAGTTGCCTATCTCCTGTGGAATATTCCCACCAAGAAAGTTGTACCCCATATTTAAAGTTTGTAGCTTTGAAGCATTGAATAAAGATGGAGGGATATTGCCTGAGAAGGAGTTGTTATTCAAGTGTATATGTTGAAGTTTGGGTAAGGTTCCAAGCCATGATGGTATTTCTCCTGAGAAAAAATTAACTGCGATGTTGATCTCCCTCAAACGTCGCAAATTAGACAACTCATATGGCATAGAACCTTTGAAAAGGTTGAAGCTTATGTCTAAAGATTGAAGAAATGTTAAATTTCCAAGATCTAGAGCAATATTTCCTCCGAATTTGAAGTGAGAAAAATTTAGAGCTATAACCCTATGATGCTTGGTTCCACAAGAGACGCCAATCCAACAACAAATGGATGTGTTACTGGACCAATTCTTGGTTAAAATACCATAAGGGTCTGAAGTGATGGAATTTTTGAAAGTAAGTAGTGCATGTTGATCTGTAGTATAATTGAAAAATGTTTTAGCTGGACAAAGTATAATGTTGTTTAACAACAATAATAATGCAAGAGCAAAGAGAAAACAAGAATTACCCATTCGATGGGTGCTTCTTATCGAATTTGTGTAGTTGCTAAGGAAGGTATAATATTAATGCATGATTTAGTGGATATATATATAGAGAAACCTGAAGTGAAGATTGGCATTGGAAGTCTCTTTCCACTACGCGGTTTGCAGGCCAAAAAAGGTAACCCAAAGAATACGTTAGAATGCAGAAAATTTTACGCGGCATTAGTGATAGTTGATAGACTTAGGTGACTTTCCCGTCCACGAGCATTCATGACTTCGGATGTGAATGGAAGACTCGGACCTCAAAGTCAATTGATGTCTTTTCTCTTCTTTAATTCCTAACCACCACCCTAAATTATTGGAGGGTACAATATGAGATAAGTAGCTTATTGTCAATTGTTGAACTTTTTGTGTGCTAAAAATCAGATTTAGCAACAAATTTATTGGTAAAATAGCATAATAATGAAGAAAAACATAGGATGATTCAATATTTAAACTACTCAAATTCAATTATTATATGAACAAACGTGTACCAACACTTGTTTCTAGATTCACAAGTTTGAAAACATCAAAAGGCATAAATAGGTTACAACAAAAATTTAAATCTGTTATTTATATTTATGCTCTTCAGAATAAGATTCTTTACTTTAATGTCATAATGTAAACATTAAATATTGCTTCGATTTATTCCATATTTTCTTTTTTGCAAGATAAGAGGATGCCTGATCATGGTTTTCAAACATTTTGTTAGATTTTGAACTTCCAATAGTTTATCTGAGATGGAAATCCTCAATTTCAAAAGTTAGATCCATAATATTTTTCTACTGATAAAAAAGATTACCAAAATAGTAAACTCAAATTGTCCATTGAATGGGTTGGTGATGACTTGGAGGGTGTTTGGATGAACTTATAAGTTTCTCAAAAGATTTTATAAAATATTTGAGAACTTATAAGATACTATAATATATTTAATAAATTTTTTAGAAGAAGATCTTATGAACTCCCAATTATAAAATTTTATAATCTTATAAACTCTCTATTAAAAAAGTAAGGGATAATTGCATTAAACCCCACAACCTATGATCCTAATTGCACATTGCTCCCCAACCGTTGTTGATGTGCAATTTCACCCCCTCAACTAATGAAAATGTTTGCCAATACCACTTTTGCATTATTCTGATGGAATGTAACCAATAAGCATTCGACATGTGGGTTGAAGACAACGGAATATTTTTGTTAGATTCCACCGGAATAGTATAAAATGTGGTATTGATGAACATTTTAATTAGTTCAGGGGGTGAAATTGCACATCAACAATGGTTATGGGGCAATGTGCAACGAGGGCCATAGGTTGGGGGGTTTAATGCAATTAACTCAAAAGGTAAAGAATTTCTTAATTAATTTTACAATTTTAATAAACTCTTATAATTTTAATCATGTTCAATATAAAATTACTATTACTAATATTTTATAAGCTCAAATATCTTTTTTTATTCAAACACAAAAAGCTTACTTTTAAAACAAGATTTGGGAACTTATATGCTTCAAATACGTCTTATAAAATATAGAAACTCATAAAATATTTTAAATAAATTTAGCCTACAGTAGTCTCATATTATTTTTCTTACTCTTTAGTTTTTTCTCGATTTATTGTTCCGGTAAAGACAAATGAGCTTGTTTTTCCGCACGAAAATAATCAAGCTTTTTATTAGTCTTCTCTTGATTGATTGTTCCAGTAAAGACAAATGGACTTGTTTTTACACATGGAAATAATTTCTACTTAGCTGGAACCTTTGAGGTCAATCCTAATTTTCCTTGGAGTGGACCACATGAATAAGAGCATAAACAAGTGGAGTGCAGGTTTTTCAAGTTAATCTTTTTCTTTAACTCATATGTGAAGTTCACATTCTGTCGGTATACTCTATAAAATGTCCCAAATGAAAAACAGAGTAGGTGTTCCTCTTATACATCTCACAAAGTAATCTGGAAAAATGTTTTTATAGTATATATATCACAGCATAACATAACTTCACTTAATATATAATACAAAACATGGGAGGATTCCATATGGGAGGATTCCATGACTGTCTTGGATTTGAGGTATATAGTGTTGAGCCGGACCATATATCACAAAGATATAATGAAATAGCTGAGGACAAGACGGAAAAGAGTTGGAACAAATTGAATGATGATAGCATCTGTTTCTCTTTTTCTTTTCCTCCTAACTTCAGGCTGAAATCAAAGTATGAGAAACCAAGAAATAAGCAACAAAACAACAATCACAATAATGAAATAATTTCAAGAGAACAACAGTTTGTTCGTATCAGCAAAAGACACTTTTGGAATGGCACTAACAAAAGGGGACCTACATAAGTAGAAAATGGTATATTTATTGGACCTTTTTCTTCAGCCCACTAACCAGGATTTATCAACTTGGTAACAGATTGGCAGTAAATGCTTGAAGTCTTATTCAATATTTTCTTTTCTGAAAAAGATAAGAGGGTGACTAGTCATGGTTTTCATACGTTGGAAAATAAAAAGTGAAAAGCAACTGTGTTCTTTATTGCTGAACCAATCTATTGTTTGCCAGGAAGTGGGCTTTGATCTTCTCAAAGTAGCCATTGCTTCTATCATGTTAATTCTTTCCAAGGCGAAACGGCTAAACATTTCATTGCCAGACCAAAAATGGATGCCACACATTGCTTCTTCGCTGAAAAATGTTGATCTTCTCTTGGTAGCAAACCAGGGGCCGCCAGTTCGGTTATTGCATTTTCTCATAATGCTTCACTCACCCAATCCCTTAAACTCATTTCTTCATTAAAAATATCATCTGTTGACTTCTCGTAAATATCTCTAGCAACATTATGCCATAACTGTTAACGTCCTCATTTGTGGACATTTTCCCTTCCGATCTGTACTCTAATTCATGTGATAGAAATTCATCATTAGAGGATATATATACATATTGAAACATGAAATGAATGTAGTTTAAGTCTTTTCGTTGTTGACTTTTCCCCTAGAAGAGAGACTGTTGTTTTTCTACATTGGACCGGTTTATCAACTTTGGAACAGTATAGCAACAAGTGCTCAAAATCTTATTCAATATTTTCTTTTTTGCAAGATGAGAGAGTGCCTAATCATAGTTCTTTCAATAGCTTCGTTGAGAAGGAAATCCTCAATTTCAGAAGCTAGATCCACATTTTGAACACTAATATTCTTTTCCTGGAATGGTCTGCAAGACTAAGAGCATAAACAAGTGGAGCCAATTTGATTGCAGGTTGATCATCTTTTCACTGGCTTTTAAGTGAAGTCCACATTCTGCATATAGTCCATATATACATTAGATCATGACACTATGCATAGTTAAAGCAAAGACTTTATAAACTATCCCAAAATGAGAAACAAAGTAGAGGTTCTACTTATCCATCTCACAAAGTAATCTGAAAACGAGCTTTAAATTATATAACAACATAACATGACAATAATATATACTAGAAATTGTAACATAATATATAGATACAAAGATTTATATCTCAAAATAACATGTCCTGTATGAATGTATCATATAACTTGAGATTAGAAATAATAATATCGATACAGACTTATAACTGAAAACTGAAAAGTAACTCTGTTCTCCAGCATGGCAGCATCAAAAATCACCTATTGTTGATGCATTCTGTTGCCTGCTAGAAACTAGGCTTTGATCCTCTGCAGAGCAGCCGCTGCCTCTATCATGTTAATCCCTTCCTCAGGTACAACAGTTAAGCATTCCATTGCCAAACCAAAAATAGATGCTACACATTGCTCCTTTGCAGAGAAATTTTGATCAACTCTTGTTAGCAAACCAGGATCTACAACTTTAGTTATTTCATTTTCTTGTGAGGCTTCACTCACCCAGTCCTTTAAGCTCATTTCTTCGCTAAACATATCATCTGTCAGCTACTTCCTTGTAAATATTTCCAGCAACATTATGCCATAACTGTAAACATCTCCATTTGTGGACACTTTCCCTTCTGATCCATACTCGAATTCAGATATCATCATCAAAGTGTCAGCTCGTAGAAATCAATTTTTTAGAATTAGAAAAACTACAAGTATAATAAAAGGAAACACAGAGAAACTATGAAATTGTAAGATTTTTAACAGTAAACATCACCTGAGCTGTATAGCCAATCATCGCCAAGGTTTTGGTTTGAATCACAACCTCCCCTTTATCAAAGAGCTTGGCAATACCAAAATCACCAACAGGAGCAGTCATACCTTTATTGAGCAACAAAATTGCTTGACTTTATATCACAATGAACAACAGGGAATGTATGACCATGATGTAGATATTCCAAGGCCTGTGCAACATCAATTGCAATATTTAGGCTTTGTATCACATTTGGACAACAGTTTTCAGAATATAACCATTTCTCCAGGCTCCTATTTGGCATGTATGCAAGAATCAAGGCTTTAAATTCTGTGTTATTACAACAACCAATTATTTGAACTAAGCTCATATGTCGAATGGTGCTTAGTATTCACTTTCAGTATCAAAGCTCTTAGCAACTCCTTTTAACTGCAAGTTGAAAACTTTTATTGCAACATTTAACCCATCTGAAAGTGTTCCTTTCAATATAGAACCAAAGCTTCCTCCCCCGATTAGATTGGTTTCACTAAAGTTACTTGTTCCCTATACAAGTACTCTATATGAAATTCTTCTCCAAGTGGTACCTAGTGTTATATCAGCAGTGGTATTTTCCTCTAAAGTTGTATCCCTGCAATCTATTATAATCAAGATGTATCCTCTAAAGTTGCTTTAATTTCCCAAGTGTTGATGAGATGAATCCACTCAACTCATTTCTATATAAATACAGATTTATCAAACTGCTCAAGTTTCCAATCTCATAGGGAATAACACCCTTTATATTGCATAGATTTGCCCAGAATGTTTGAAGAGAGGTGGATAAGTTCCCAATTGAAGTTGGAAAAACACCACTAAGTGGATTTTCTAAAATCTCCAAGTTTAGCAAATATTGGCAATTAGATAATGAAGAGAGAAATGCCAAATCCCCCGTGAAATTATTTCCACAAAAACGGAGGGACTGTAAGAGTCTTAAGTTACCAAAGTTGGGTATAGAGCCATTGAATGAGTTGGTGTTCAAGTCCAGGATGGTAAGCTTAGAAGCATTGGTGATATAGCTTGGAATTGGACTGCTAAGTCTGTTATGACTCAAAGAAAGCCATTCAAGATTGAAAAGTGAATTAATTCCCATAGTCAAAGGAAGTCTGCTGAAAATTCATTGAAGGAAAGTGAAAGAAACTTCATTGTTGATATGTTGAAGATGGAAGATGGGATAGAGCCAGGCAAGGCACTGTTGGCTACATCAAATATCTCCAGGTGAATATCAGCAAGTTCTTGTGGGAACTCACCTGCCATACTGTGGAGACTTAAATGATATATCCAAATTTCAAATTATGAGGCAAATAATAATTTAGAATATATCATTCAGATATCTTTTTAAAAACATACCAGACAAACTATTGTTGGGGAGATCCAAAGTATGTCAAAGAAGAAATGCTCGAGACAGAAGATGGAATATTTCTTGTTAGAGAAGCATCTGGTATGCTTAATAACTCTAACTGTAAAAGGTTTCCCATTTCCACCGTAATTCCTCCTGCAAATGTTGTCAGAAAATAAGGGAAAAGAAAAAAACAAAAACGCAATAACCTTAACAATATCTGTCCATTGTAAATGAAAAATAAAAAAAATAATGTCTTCAGGCAAAAAGTATTTGTTCAATTGTGTGTGTGTATATATATATATACATTTTATGCACTGTGTATATAAAACAGATTTAGTTAGTCACTAATCCGTTTTACAGCTGTACATAAATAGTGGAGGACCCCGGTCTTGTAGCTAGATTTTTTCAGAGTCTAATACCTAAAATTTTTCCCAATTATCTCTCTGCTTCTCTTCTTCTATGGAAACCTGCATATCTGAACAGTATTCATAGAGAATTAAGAAGAGATCATACCTTTGAAGTCGTTTACCCCTAGATATAACTCCTATTATCCATAAGATTAATTGATCTGATAGAAGACAAGTAGAAAATTCCATATGGGATGGAGCCAACAAGATGGTTAGCTCTTAAATTTATGTTTTCCAGGGAAGAGCAATTGCCGATCTCATGTGGAATGTTTCAATTGAGAGAATTGTAACTCGTATATATGGTCTTTAGCTTTGAATTATTGAATAAAGATGGAGGGATGCTACCATAGAAAGTATTGTTATTAAGATACACTTCCTCAAGTTTTGGTAAGGATCCAAATCATGATGGTATTTCTCCAAATAAGGAGTTAACACCCGTATCATTTTTTTTAAACGATGCAAGTTAGACAACTCGGAAGGTATGGAGCCTGTGAAATTGTTAAAACTAATATCTAAATATCTAAGAAATGTTAAATTTCCTAGATGTGGAGTAATAGCTCCTCCAAGGTTGAGAGAAGAAATATTTAGATCCGTAACTCTATCGTGTTTGGTATTGCAAGAGACACCGACCCAAAAATAAATGGACGTATTACTAGATCAATTTGTGGACAAGATACCATAAGGATCCGAAATGATAGTATTTTTGAAGGCGAATAATGCATGTTGATCGGTGGTGAAATTAAAAATTATTCTGACTAAGTAGAGTGTAATGCTACTTAAGGAAAAATAGTGCAGGAGAACAGAGAAAACAAGGATTCTCCCTTCTATTTAACTTTCGTTTAGTTACTGATCTTGTTGATAAATCTCCGCCGTCGCGTCCAACAATGGGAATAATGATACCACGAAGCTAAAGATAATGAAGTAGAAAAGAGTGTGATTTTTCATCCTTTGTTCATTAAAACTTTCAATTTTAGCAGTATTTGAGTTTAATTAATTCTACTTATTACACCTTTTCTATAATTGTGTGTGTGACTCTGTGTGAATGCGTAAGTGATGACGGAAGTGTGAATTACTGTGTTTTAACGTGTGGGGTTGTAGGAGAAATGGGCATGGTGCAGGTGGCATATTTGTAATGGTGAAAGTGGACGGGATGCTAATTCATACACTTCCACAACGTTGTGTTGGGTTAACGTTGGACTAATGATTCGAGTATGATTATAATTTATAAATAATCGATTTGGGTGTGAATTGGTTTAATCCAACCCTGATTTGATTAGCAAATATATTTATTTAGATTGAAATTTAGTAAAAGTCGAGAGAATATTTTTTTAACCACATATTAAATTGATGATCCTGAAAAGGGATTAGGATCGAAGTTTAGCCAACGAATCTTCCACATTTACGGTAGATTTTGATCAAATAGTTAATTGATTTAGTGATATTTCACTTGTCCATATAAGTATGATGTTTCAAATTTAAACTTTCACGAATCTTTGGTAAGCATATGTATATAAATAAAAATAAATAAATTTTTGAATGTATAGAGGAAAATATTGACAAGTGCTTATCATTTTGCGGATAGACTATGATTTATGTGGCATAACTTATGGTCCTTTGAGTGTGGATAACTCCAAGCCAAATCATTTCGAAAAATAAAAGAAACATATTCTTGACATACCATTGTAATAATCACATTGTCAAGTATATAATTAGAATTGCCCATATTGAAATTTAAACTCGGACCAATCCTATATATATATATATATATATATATATATTTTAATTTAAGTTTGATTCATAGATATTAATATTGAATTTTAGATAATTGTCTTTGATTTGTTACTAACCACGTCGCGTGGGTTGTTGGAGGTTTATTAGTATGTAAAGCCACATGTTCCATCCATGGAGAATTAAAATTCAAAAAACAAAGCATGGTGCTTAACTGTGGTCGCTTTTACATTCGGACATCTTTCTTTATGATGGACTTTTTTTTAATGGTGCTTAACTGGAGGTTTATTTATGATGGACTTTTGTTTTGTTTTTTTAATGTTAGGATTAACATTTTCAATAAATTCTAAAGCTTTAGTTTGACTTGAAAGTTTACTTAAAAGCCTATTTTCTACTAAGATTTCGATTAAGTCTAAATATTACAAAATCTAAATTTTTAATATGATTAAATTTATAATAGACCTTAATAAGAAATAATCAAAATAATAAATAACAAATGCATAATTATGAAAGTTCAAATTTAAGTATAAAATATTATCATTTTAATAAAAAAAACAATACTAAACAACATAATGAATTCCATAAAGACTAATTAAATAAATCAAATATAATTAGTTATTTAATATTATATTAATATTATTGTACTTTTTATATAAAAAGGATAAACGAGCTAACCAGTTAGGTTTTGCAAGTTTTCAGAAAAACCTAAATCTAGCTTATTGAGCTAAAAAGACTACTTTTTAAGTTTTGATTGATCTTTTTATTAAATAGAATAGACTAAATTAAGTTATAAGTAGGTTAAATTATGGGCCGGATGAGTAGGCTAACTCATTCCCACCCCTAGCTACAAGCTAAGTTATTCAAACTATCATGATGCAAAGGAGTCAAATTTTTTTGCTTGTGATCTCTTTTCAAACTATTGACTGTGATCATATTTAATTTTAATCATTTAATTCTTTTTTTTTCATTGCATTTTATGATAATTTATTAATTTAATTCACTTTAGGATGACTCCTAAATTACCTACTAACTTATAAATTTAAAGCCAATTTAATTATTGACGCCAGATAAGTTCTGTGTGTTTGAGTTGATCTCGAATTAGTCTAAATCTCAAAAATACAAATAGGGTTATGATCAAACGGGAATGACTTCTTGTTGCTTGTAAAAATGGTAAGGACGACCACCTTTGCAATTAGACTTAATTAATTTTTTGAGGTACTATGTATGTGATTTGATGCGACTTTGAATTCAATAGAAGCCGATTGTTAACTAGGATCAAGTTTGACCGACCAAACCCTAGCGAGAAGGTATGCGAATTCTCAAATTGTTCTATAATTTTGTCTACTTCTAAAGTTATTGAGCAATTTTTTATATACCATATCACACCCAATGAGATTATATGTGATGCAGCTGAAAGCTGCTTATATAGTGAAAAGGGTTGTGTTTGGGATGAATCGATTAGGGAGGTCGAGTACTTAAAATCATGGTTTTAAAAATCGG
>JACGDI010005455.1:201046-216161 GCA_014898725.1 Jacaranda copaia | reverse complement strand
AAATACTTCTGGAAAGTAAAACAAGGACTGTAGAAGCTATTTGTCCAATCCATGCTTTGGAATTATATGCTTTTCTGATCTCCCAAGGCATCATATGGTCTAGGTTCCTCCCCATCTGTCTCAATCATGCAGTAGATACACAATGGATCAATTTGGGAAATAAATGGATTGGGTCGGGTAGAGATGAGATTGAGATTCGGGTTTGAATTATCCATTACTAAAATAATAAATAGGACAAGAAACAATAGATTGAGTCGAACGATAATGTTATAACCCTAAGGCAAAATTTGCCCCCTATTACTGCATCAAGTTACAGCAAATTTGTCCCCCAAGATAAAACAAGCACCTCGAACTAGTATTGTGGAATATTAATTCGACATAAGTTATTTGAGAGAGAGTGAAAACGAGAAGCATTTATGTTCTGAAGAACAGTAAATTTTCTCTATTTATAGATTAAGATCCACTCGAGTATAATTCTTTACAAAGTTGTATCCTTTAACTAGTTGTGTCTATTGGTCCCATAAATTGTAATTGTTAAGCACTAGTCATAACCTTTAATAAGATTATGACTTATCAAACTTGATTAATTAAAAACACATCAGTTGAATTAATTAATCGAATAACAAGTCAAATTTAAATAAACCATTTGACATAAGTTAAGATTAAATAAATTTGACCAAAAATTAATTGGTGACTTGGGAACAAGTAGCGATACGGACGTGCAAAGTGCAAAGTGCGCCTTTGCTCCTGCTTCGGCTTGAGCCCGTGCAGAGTGCAGCATGCACCGCGAGTCCCCTCAACTGTTCGACTTCTTAGAGCACATCATTTTAGAACCAATCCATAAATATAGCTATTTTTTTTCACACATATTCCAATGTGGGACAATAAATTCTAATATTTACATCCTCACTCGAGTCATTCCAACTTCCAACTCTCTTAATCAATATTATACAACAAACATCTTATCCTACAAATAGAAAATTCCAATAATATCCGACTTGTATTGTAAATTCAAACAGGGTTGGAATCGTGGATCAGTAGTGATGCTGCAGAGAGCTGAAGAGTCAGGTACTCCGGTTGATTCAAGTGTTTTGGGCTTAAAATCTGCAACCACGAACACACGTCAACTAGCCGAGAGGCCCTCGGCTATGGCACTCCGACGCTCAATTCAATTTCCGGTAGATCAAAGAATATAGAGAGAATATATAGTGAATAATGTAAATGGCATTACCTTGAGTGTGGTTGTACTTGTAGTATTTATAGCCTGCTATGGTTGTGATTTTACCAAAGTACCTTTACCAGGTGTACTTGGCTTTCTCCATGACAGGGGGTTGGGAATCATTCTCAGATCCTGGTACTGTGCTAGGTAGCACAATCTCTCATTTTCCCAGATAACCATGCCAGTAGGAGCACGTCCCTGCCAGAGTTGTTAACAGAGTTGTTGGTAGCGGTTACATCCGTTGGTAGTAGTCACATCGGCTGCCACGTGTCATCAATGTCAAGAGGTTCAACCCGTCCAACTTGCATCCGGAGGTCGATTCATGTCGATCGGACTTGGATGCTAAAACTTTAGAAGTGGCCCTCAGGTCGATACGGGTCGACCGCGGGGCTTATCAAATGGGATCGATACAGGTCGACCAAATTGATGTGCCATTGGGCTTCATAGGCTGTCTCTTCTGAATCTGGGCCTATTGGGCCTACTGGATTATATCGTATCATGTTGGGCCTCATGGGCTGTCTCATTTGAAGTTGGGCCTGTTGAGCCTACTGAATTATCCCATATCAAATAGAGTTTTCCCCAAAGAAAATCTTTCAACGCTCAAATTATTAGGACCAGAGAAAGTAAAATGTTGGAGAGAATTAAATGCGGTAAATGCTACAAATATGACTACATATATATAATTGTCAAAATATTTAGTATATATAAGTGTTTATTATTTGACAAGCAGACTATGGTTGACATAATCTAATTTGGACTAACAGAGCATTTTTGATCTAATTATTGAGTTTTTTGGGTCAAATTACATTAATTCAAGTCAACTTGAATAGAATAAAAAGATACAAATGCTAAAAGAATTATGAAATTATTCATATTCTTATAGATGTTCTTTAAAATTAGTGTGGTTGATTATGTGAGATTGATGTGTTAGAAAGTGAAAACAAATTTACAGAAAAAATTGTTAAGTTTTGAGGAGTACACAACAGTGTATGATTCTTACTTCTGTGAGCAATAATATGAGATATTTGAGTAACTCCCACTTGGCTGCAATAATTGCATAATGTCAAGCTATGTTGAAAAGGGTAGAAACCCCACCAAAGTATCATTTCTTGATTGGATTTAACACCATCCACAACTGTCCAAACACATCCTAGAGGTTGTGGATTACCTGAAATTACCAATCACAATATGGTTTCATGATTTCTTTAAAATTGTCAAACTTGTTTTTGGAGTAGCTCCATCCATTGTCATCTCAAAATACTTATCAATTCTTCAAAAAGATATATATAATTCATAAGATATATATGGATGAACTAAAATTGTTCCTTATACCAAGCATTTTCACTTAAACAGTAAAAATAATATCATATCAGCAATGTTTTTTATACTATATTGATATAATATTATCTTCGTTGTTTGTTCTAAAACACTCCATGTAGACAAGTAATTTTTTATAAAGTAATTATATTTGAGTAATTTCTTTCTTTCTTTTTTTTAAAGATGTGTTGGGAAGGGGTGGGTTTGGCGAAAGGTGATAGTGTTGGAAGTGAGAGGGGCCATATCACAATGAGGTTGTACTTTTTGGAAGGATGCTAAGATAATGTGCCACTTTTGTTGAACCAAAGACAGCATAGGCCTTTGTGTATTTGGCATTTATTGACCCTCCATCTGCATCAAATGTAACAGGGGATTGATGCTAATGCTCCCACCACCACTACAAGGATGGATGGAGGAGAAGTACAACCTCAAAAGGATGGAGAAAACATCAAGAATCCTTCCATCAAGGTCACTTGCACCACTCACCAATTCATCATTAATAAAGATATTGAGCTTTTTCTATAAAGAATCTTGTCTCGATAAACTATTCCTCCTCAAATGTATGTAAAGTATACTTTATGATTTAGAATTTAGTAGATTTGAACTTTCGATCGACAAAATAATTTTTGACACAATCAATTCATACTAAGAGAATGGAGTATGTTTAATGCGTTTAATCTTTGAACAAATTCTCTGCGTATTGGGCTAATCTCTATTGTAAAGTATGATTTTGACAAGACATATGTCCTAAATAAATTATTCATACATAATTAAAAGTACACTACGTGAGATTACGTAAGGCTCCTGAGGAAAAAAAAAAGATATACGATCTAATAACTTTCTCGAATAGATGCTCGACATAATTACAGGTGTGAGCTAATACGTACACTAAAATTATGTTCTCAACCCATCTTCAAGATTATTTTTATTTAGTAAAATCAAAATTAACTCTAGTGGGACATGCATGAATTCTTGAAAAAAATATGAATATGGTTTCCTCCAATATTGCAGAATGGGCAAATGCACCCAAAAACACTGTTGGATAAGATATGCTTCAATTACAAATCTAAACTTATCACTCTAACCCACTTACACACTTTGTGGGAAGCCAAAATATTACAGGCCCATTTGTCTTAAAAGAATGAAAAATATTCCAAGTAGTTCAAATTTCATGAAAGAATTAAATTCAGAAGGACAATGAATACTTTAAAAACCCACTCAATAATTATATTTTATACTCACCTTTTTCTTTTTCCTCTGAAAAAGTACATGAAGGGAAATGTCGAAATTCATTATGGACAATGAAGAAATGTGCTGCCCATGTTTCTTACTATTGTAGGAATTAATTATCACAATTATCTATGGAGGAAATAGTCATCCGTTTGGCCATAAAGTTATTTATCCTGATCTCTAGCACATGTCAAGAGACGAGAGTGTATATTATGTCATAAAATTGCTTTGAAAACCTATGCACGTTTTGTTTTTTTTGGGAAAAGCATTTGGGGGTTGATGGTAATATTAGGGTTTGAGCTTGACTACACAATAATACTAGATAGAATAATTTTGAAATGAGTTGTATAGGATTTTAAATAAATTAAGTTGAGTCGAATATATTATTGTTTAAAAGATTATGTTTAATTTTGATTTAATTGTTAATTTAATTTAATTTGAATAAATTTTAAGTGAGTCAAGCTAGAATATATCATAAATATATGTGAATATATATTTATTATTTGCTTAAACTCGACATGAGTTCTAAATCTTATATATTGTGTAAATATGTTTAAATTTAGATTTGTTAATATTGTTTAACAAATTAAGTTCGAACAAATTCAAAGAATTAATTTTAAATTAAATATCGAGCAGTTGATTTATTTTTCTATCTGAGGCTACTTTTACTACAACGGTTTAACTTTTATTTATTATATCAAACATGATATACAAAGATGAGTCTATGTATGATATATAGTTTCTCTCAAAAAACTTAGGGTAAGTTTGGTTGGTGAGAAACTATTTGATAATGTTCATTTATCAAGAGTCATCAATTGTTTAGTTGGTGTTATAATAATTGCTTCAGTTTCCATCAAATTTAATAGCATGTATTTACGAACTTAGAGTACGAGATAAACAAATTTACCCTATCCTCTAGAATAATTAATCTCACGAGAAAATACAATTTTAAAGCATTATCAAACTATTTCCATTGAATCAAATTAGTCCAATAGCATTATAAAAAATATTGTGCAAATGAAATATATTAAAAACTCTATCAAAATTTAGCCAAATTAGACCTTAGTTTATATATTTGAAAAACTTAAAATAAGCACGTATATAGCCCATCACTCATCAAGAATTTATATTGACCATCTAATTTACATCTAAATATCTAAAGAGGTGGTGGTGGTGGCCAGCGGTGGCCGCCGCCACGTGCGGTGGTGGGAGCTATGCTCAATGCAGTAGAACCACTTTATATAATTCTCTTTTTAAAAAAAAAATACCAGGATTTTCCAAATTGGTGAGTGGGTTGGTTTGACAATATATGTGCTAATTATTCATATCTTATAAAAACCAATCAGAGTGCTGCCTCCAGAAGGTATGCTTTGTTTTTATTTATTTATTTATTTATTTTTGAGCTAAAGAATGGTAAACTAAAAATAAAAAAAGTTGCTGCCTAATTTTCTTTATTTTTTCCTATTTGGTAATCAATTCTGTGATAATGTGGGCCTCCAAGATTCGAGGAATTATAGGTATCTTTGTCTAGCTCCAACATCGTACCTATTATGACTCTTTATGAATACAAGAATCATGAGTGTTGTGATGTTTTTACTTTCTAAGTGCTCAATGTTATAAACGTGACCACGCTTCTTCTGAAAGTAATGGAATTATTTCAGTCAACGTTTTCATAATTATTGTCACTCAAGGGATGATTCGGTAATTTCCCTTGAAGAATTAAATAAAAATTTATTTTTAAAAGGGCTGTCAATGGGTTGGATTCGGATCGGATCATGTTACATCCAAGTTCAAATTCGAAAGTAATATGCTTGATCCAAATTCGATCTAAGATTCATCAAATTTGTAATTAATATAACCATATTTGGATCTAAATAAAAATCGGATATCCAAAAAAACTCAAATTCAAATATTTCAAAAATTATCACATATTTATTATTTTTCTAAAAATTTAGTAAAATCCAAATTCAAAATGTTTATCCTTAAAAAAATATACACAACAAATTAATGAATAAATTTTCAAGTCTATTGATCACTTAAAAGCAACAATAGAATTTAATTCAATCACATGCATTTACCAGATCATTACATTTTAGATTCAATTGCTAATAATAGTATTTATTTGATATTATAAATACATAGTTATACATGATTTTTAATCAATTAACTGTAAACTCAAAGTTCTATAAAAAAGAAATTCATTCTGATCAAATCGAAATTTGTATTGCATTCTTGCTATATTATGGCATTCAATTCTTACTCATTATTCTTCCCACATAATTTTTTGTTATAAAAATTAAAAAATAAGTTATATAATTATGAGATAAATAAGCTCGAAATCTAAAAATTGATATGAAAAACACATGATTTCATATATTGCACAAGAGTTCATTACTTCTTTCATCCAAATATATACTTTGGCATTACTAGAGGACTATGTGTATATATATGTATAATACTATATATGTATAATATTAAATATATTTGAATTCGAATTATTAATGGAACGGATCGTGCCATATTCATATTCGCTCCATTTATTTTAAATTTTAAACTTTTTTAATTGGATTACATTTATCAAATCTTTTATCGATTAAAGATGCTAAATAATCGAATCGAATTCGAATTAAAATACACTCCATCGATAACCCTAATTTTTTATAATCGGTCTATTCCAATAGGATGAACCACGAGTCCATTGGTTCATGTTCAGCCCTTTCGAACTGGACCCGACAATTGTTTGGGCTTTTATTGGGCCATGGGAGCTGATCTTATATGGGCTTGAGTCCAGTACTCTCTACTTAAACTCCAAACTCATACATTTTTATTTTCTTTGATTAACTTGGGCCTTAGAGGGACTGCAAAAAAATTGAGGTGTGGGCATAAAAAACAATAATAAAAAATTGGCTGTATTAGTATCTAGTAGATAATTAGATTAGTGGAAATACCTTTACTTTTTTGCAATGTTCGAAAAATTGGACCGTTTATTGAATTAAAAGACTTATTGATTCACAGTTCACAAGTTCAATAGTCAGTCAGACCGTAATTGAACCGCAATTGAACAATGACGTCATAATTATAAAATATATATATTTATATTATATATATTGCTTAAAAATTAATAAAATATCAAAATATAAAATATAAAGAACTTAAAGGATATTGTCCAATATTACAATTCAAATTTTACTATTTATATTATAAATGATAGCAACAATTTAAATATATCAAGTCTAAAGTTTAAAATTGAGAGTGTATAAGTTAATTTTAAATTCTAAACTCTAAATTAAGATTTATTTTTTACTTTTAAATAGCTTGTAAAATATACCTTAACCTTCAAATTTTGCATTTAGACCCAAAAGAAATTAAAAAATAATTTTATTAAAAATTAAATTAAAAAAATTGGTTCAGTTCAATAGTCCGACCTGCCAATTTGAATAGTTTTTACAAAATATAACTTTTTTTTATTTTTCTAATTTTTTAAACAATATATGAGATTTAAAATTCGAACATTAATGAACTTTTGATATACAGGCGACATATCTTGATTGTAGCCCCATCACAAAAAAAAATTATTGCTATTTACATAAATTTGTCTAAAAAAGAATCTATTGAAATCTCCCTAATTCGTCGCCACGGATGTGATAATCTACTTCATGGGTTAGGTCTCTATATCAAGTTTAAGATTTTGGTGGTAGCCCCATCACAAAAATAATTATTGCAATGTATGTAGATTCATTCAAAAAATAATCTATTTAATTCTATCTAATTTATCAATCAATAGATGCGACAATTTAATTCAGTGGCTGGGTCTCCAGTTGTGTTGGAAAAAGAAATAGAAGGAACATAACACTATTTCATGTGTGCTGCACGTGGCCGGGGAATACAATCATCCAAATAATAAAGATAATAGAAACTAGAAAATAAATAGAAAAAACATCTGGCTATTCATGCAATGCTACACTTGGCTGGGAATATAATTGTCCAAATAATAATATACTATCTTTCTCATTATCATGATTTCATCATGTGATGTAAAAGTTTCTTCCACGTGGGTATAATTTATCCTTTCTGGAGTCACTATTGGTGTACCTGAAGCACAGAACTTTCAGCCCTATGAACTTTGACCGCCGCAAGCAATTAGCAAACACGTAAACAGCCATTTCAAACTTAAAGTCCTGGAGTCCCGAAAGTGCAGTTTGACCACAGCAGCCAAGATTGATGCTGACTAACCGACCTTTATGCAATCCCAAAAACTTCATTCTAACAACCGAATAACAATCAAAACGCCTTCTTTTGGACAAAATTTCTCAGCCCAGAAGATGAGCATCAAGCCCCATGTTGTCTCCCCTTACCTCCTCCTCTTTTTCCTCCATTTTTACACCAATCAAGCTGCTGATTCTTCATGCCCCCTTGATTTCAACTATGTAAAAACCTTCCCATGGGACAGCTCCCTCTGCCACGAACCACTTCAATCAGGCTGCTGCCAAACTCTTCGCAGCCTTTTTGGTATGGGGCTAAGCCAATACCTTAAACAAACCTCAATGTTTTATCTCCCTGATGCAGGAACTTCATCTTCTTGCACTAAAAACTTCCAGGAAAAGCTTGTCTCAATGTCGATCCCCAGCTCTTTCATCCCTCTATGCTTCAATGACACAAGTGAATTTGTCAATAAGCCATCCACAAGCTGTGCTGGAATTATGACAACAACTGACTGGACTAAAACAGTCCCTCCATATATCCCACTTGAATCATCCTGCAATGGGGACTTAACGGGATTAACACGGTGCAGTTTGTGTGTAGATGCAGGATTGAAGGTGAATTCTTACCTAGTTTCTTTACATCCTAACTCCACAAAATGTTTCTTTTTTGCCATATTCTATGCTGCCGCTATTGTCAATGATTTTGGGCCTGAGGATGTAAGAACAGCTTCTTGTATATTTGGCCTGCCCTTGTCTGCCTCCGCAGCTGGCAAAGGATCAAATAATAAGAACCTAAGATTGGTTTTTGGGTTGGTGGGAGGTCTTATGGGGATATGTCTTGGAGTTATATTCTTCATGGTTTATAGAAAGTGGGATAAGAAGAAAAAACAGGATATGATGCATGAAAAATATGTCAATTCTGTCAGGTCTAGAGTTTTGCCCAACACAGGTGCCAAATGGTTTCATATAGCAGAATTAGAACAAGCAACAAATGGATTCTCACAGAAGAATATGATTGGGCGGGGTGGATTTGGAGTTGTGTATAAAGGGACACTTTCAGATGGGGCTGAAGTTGCTGTCAAGCAAATTCTTGATTTGGACTCAAAAGGCGATGATGAGTTCACCAATGAGGCGGAGATCATAAGCAAGATAAGGCACAGAAATCTTCTTTCTCTAAGGGGATTCTGCGTTACAAGCGAGAGGTTCCAGGGCAAGAGGAGATATCTTGTTTATGATTTCATGTCAAATGGGAGCCTGGATGATCATCTTTTCACCGCTGGAAAGCCAACCTTGTCCTGGCCTCAAAGGAAGAACATAATTCTTGATATTGCAAAAGGGCTTGCTTACTTACATCATGGGATCAAGCCCGCGATATATCATCGTGATATAAAGGCCACAAACATTCTTCTTGATTCAGAAATGAAGGCAAGAGTGGCAGATTTTGGGCTGGCTAAGCAGACTGCAGAAGGGCAGTCCCATCTGACAACAAGAGTAGCTGGGACGCATGGATATCTTGCGCCGGAATATGCACTCTATGGGCAGTTGACAGAGAAGAGTGATGTTTATAGCTTTGGTATTGTGATTCTTGAGATAATGAGTGGAAGAAGGGTTCTTGATACGTTTGAAAGTTCGAAGATTTTGATCACTGATTGGGCATGGGGGCTTGTGAGGTCGGGAAAGAACGAGGAAATATTTCATGAGTCGATAAGGAAAGAAGGGCCGAAGGCTGTAATGGAGAGATTTGTTAGAGTTGGAATTCTGTGTGCTCATGTGATGGTGGCGCTTAGGCCTACCATTGCTGATGCGCTGAAGATGCTTGAAGGGGATATTGACATCCCACGGCTGCCGGACCGGCCTGTGCCTCTCGGCCATGAGGTGCTGCAGGGCCCTTTCAAGTATGGCGGCACGTCTACAGATGAGGGATCAAAGAGCCAAGTCTAGTGTTTTATTTATATATATCCAGCTAATGTATAGAAATCTGAAATGCAGGTTTTGTTTGTTCATAATTTGACAGTAATACGATGAATGAGGTGCTGTTTATGTTTTAATTAAGCTCCTTATTCTACCACATACAATCAGGGTGGCGCAATCTCAAAATACAATTGAAATTCAATATTTATACTATTAATAAAATTTCGATACTTTTTTGGTATGTTTTCATTAATTTTTCTAAAATACCTTTATTTTTATTTTTAATCTCATCACTACACTACAACTAATATTCCACTACTACCATTTTACTTGTACAAAATTATTTATTATTTTTGTTAACTTATAGTTTTAAGTATATATTATATAAGTATTTATATATTGATTGTACTATTACATAAATGCACATGGAGTGTACAACCATTACTAGTAACAATAAAAATTGTGATTGGAATTTTTGGGTTTGAATCTAGGGTTTAGAGTTCGAATATGTCCCAACCCCTTTTTGATTCAAGAGTATTGGATTTGGTTAAGTTGTATTGACTTGCGAAGCAGCCCGTATAACCTGAAAGCACTGGGCTCAGATGGCAATGATACACTCTGACAAATTCTAGAAGTTTAGGAAACTAATATTTAGATAATAATTTTAAATGTAATGTAAAATATTGTTTGGTAACTGATTAAACTAGGTATAAAGATTAAAGATTTAGAGGTTCATAGTGAAAACATCCGTGTGTCCATGCCCATCCAATATATCTCTTACTTCAGGGCCACAAAACAAGGAAGACAGAAAGTAGGAGAAAAAGGGTGATTTTCAAAAATCAGATCCTCCAAGGCACCACCATCTGCTCAAAACCTTTTAGCCTTTGGTTCACTTTTGGACAGCATCATTCCTGAAAGTTTGTTGACCTCGTACAACAGCCCAGCAGAAAACAAAAAGCTGCAAGACCAAAACATGATCAATGTCACAGAAGTTCCAAAGTAAGCTGTAACTTCTAGTTCTTTTGTCATAACACATAGTGAAATATGACTACAAGGTTATGTAAGAAGATGATAAGTTACCAGGTTGTTATACAAACTCGATGAACAGTGCTAGCAGCTATCAGTGCCACTGCTTCTGCAATTATAACTGAACCAAGAAAGTCAAGCACTAGTAAGTTGTACAAATCATGAGGTCATCATTTCATTATCAATCAGAAGAAGTGCAGAAATGGTGCTCAAAGAAATTCGATCCCATTGCATTATTTCACAGTTACAGCTGGATTTATGCGGAACTGCCGTTTGTAGCTTTTACAAGGTGCTTCAGAAGTATTGAAGCTAAAAAGAAAAATGCTGTCGCATGCTAGAAACAAATAGTATACTGGGATTGAATCTACCACAAAAATTCAAATATCTGCTGCAAACATTTAAATCCCAGAATTGATTAAAGTTTCTTTGAGGTCATAATCATCTCAGATCACATATATAGTTCTGGCTGAAGTTAGTCATTCTCAATAGTCACAAGCTCCAATTACTCGATAAAACTTTAATGAATCTTTTAATTCAATTCCAACAATTGATGGTGGAGTTTTATGCATGCTAGACTGTAAACAAAGTATTATCCCGATTTTTAATGCTTTAGTTGGGCTGGGTTTACTTTAGATGTAGTAAGTAAAGAATTACTAATAACATCTAAATTTCAACTTTTGGCCAAAAAACAGTGTAATTTTAACTAAAATTCCAATTATCACATGCTGGCACTTTGATAAGTCCAAAATATACTTCAAATGTTCAATTTACTTAAAATGTCTAATGTGGGTTGATGTGTCCAAATTTCTGAGCCTCCAACTTTGACTTGCCAAGCTTCACATGTTCAACTGCTAGGCTTCATTTTTGAATGATGAGTTATTGATGTTCACAATAGGGGTTTGAGCATATCCCATTCAATCTCTATCCTCCTCCAATGTTAAATTAATTGGCTTAAACTCAATACTTGTCAATGTTCAGTTAGTCCATGATACATATTTCAATGAGATCTATTTACCCTGAGAATTAATAAAATAAGATAAATATCAAGATCTATTTCAATTGGCTATTAGTTAAATATACTACACATTTCAGGATGCAATTCCTCAAATAATTTGTATAGAATACCTACAGAGTACTAAGGATAACATTTGAGATCAGTCTATAACTGGAGACATAAATTATAAATATCCCTTCAACGGGATAGAGAAAATACTCAAATGAAGGGAGTTTCTAAGGCCACCAAGTAATGGACCCAAAGTAAAACTCCTGGCAGCATTTCTTCTTTTCTTAATTTCTAATAAAGCATAAATGCTATTGTTTTTATATATACACAACTTGGTTCAAATTAATTGACAATTAGTGCTTAATCCAAAAAGTAAAAGCAAAAATATCAAAATGCTATTTGACATCCTTTCAAGCTATAATGTAATAAAGGAATTATCAGAGAAAAGAATGTCGATGCTTACCAGTGCCCCATCCAGTCCTGATACCACATGTTTCCTGATAATTTCCAATGAACTGGAGACAAAACATCCAAGTCAGAGGCACATACCGCAATCATATTATATGCAAATCACTTGGTCAGCTAAAGCATGTATTCAAAATCAGAAAGTGATGCATACGCTTACACTCAGCTTATATAGTACATTAACAAATTAGAGAAGTATATTGTGAGTGCAAAGAAGAAAATTGAAGCTCAAAATATTTTTCTGTTTGAACCTTACGTTTTCCTCATTGCTAACATTACACATGAAAGCTTGTTTTATGAACAAATGATAGATAGATTCAAAGTCTACAATATTATCAAGTTGGTTATTAATTGTCAAATTTACATATATTACATGTTTTTAAAGAGGCTGCATGTTATCATGGTTAAACATTTGCAACACATAACAAATATATGTTAGAAGTTCACAATCAATTTAGATGACATATAAGGAGACACAATCACAATCGCTTAGAGCCCATAGCATAGATTGATCAAACATGAACTACAAGTATGAAGGGCCATTAGAAGGAGAGTTTCTCTTACCGTCAGCAGCATAAGGAATATTAGAGAGCTGGTGAATCCTCCAAGAATAGTAAATAACTCCGAAGATGCTAACTTTGCTCTATATATTTCTTGTAGAGAAAGACTGGTGATAAACAGAAAAAAAGAATATAGCATAGAACTCCCTGCTCCGGCCATGTAACTGATATAAAAGGATGCAAAAAACATTAACCACTGGAAAATGAATAATAAAAACTGGTATCTGAAAGTAAATTATTCTAAATTGTCATGAATGATTAAATTGCAACCTAGCAAAAGCTAAATCCGAAGCAAGGCTTTAAGATTGGCCCCAAAAAATTTCTCACTAGGAGCTTCTACCCACAATTTCAACACAAACTGTGCTCCTAATTTCAAGATTTCTCCATATTTTACTACATCAATTTTTTTCCCCACAAAATTCAATGTATGTGTTGCAGTACTTTAATCCTTTGAAACAAGCAACAAGAAATTACAAGAATCTAGACAGGTGGTTGCCAATCAAAACTGGGAAACATAAAGCCCACGCCAATAAGTCAATCAAATTGAAAATAGATCCACAATTTACTCTACTTTTAAAGAATTAGATGAAAAAAAACCCTTAATTCGAATTGCAATCGATCAATCTACGGAGTACGCACTTCAAATCAAAATATACTCTTTACCTAAATAATGAATCCGCATGACAAATTAAAATCCGAACTATAAACAAAAAGGTAAAAAAAAAAAAAAAACAAACAAGAATAAATTTGATTCACCATACAAAATGGGACTCACCAAAATGTAGTCTGATTCAGTATCCAAGGGAATTTTGGGTCTGGGTATGGTACAAGAACCTGGAACCCTGCACGTTGAAGTGTAAGTGGACCAAGATTTACAAATGTCTACACGACTTTAATGAAACGCGACTATAAGACCGATGTGAGGTTATCATGTATGGTTGTTTTTTTCTTTTAGCTTGGGTCCCTTAAATAAAGAACATTAATTAACTAATTAATTGCAGTAAATTGTTTATTAAAAAATATATTAACCTTCAACCCTAATTGTGAAAATATTTAAGGCATACCAAATTAAGCGAGTCAATAAAGTATTGTTAAAGTTTGATTTTTCTTTTAAGAATTTTAATTGAGCTTATCACGAGTCAAATTCGAATAATTTGATATTTCATTGTTTTATATCTTTTAATTAATTATATCAGACGAAAATGGTTAATTTCTTAGAGACGATCTAAAATTATTTCAATCCTTATTTATATTTTTGACTTTCAAAAGAATTAAAATAGTTATATTTTAAGGAGAATGTCCATTCCTTGTAGAGTGCTAACTACAATAATTCCTCGTAAATCCGTTAAAGGTGCAATTAGAGGTGTAACATTTGAGTTTGAACTTGATTTGTTATATTTGCAAAATCGAGTTTAAAGAACTTTGAACAATGAATTTTGAATCAAATGTGGAATAATTTGATTTATTTTTCAACTCTTGAATCACATATTTATATATGGATAAAATATTGTGATTAATATAAATTGCCACAATGATATGTGTTTTAATTACATTTAAGGGATAAAATGTTAAATGGTAAAATTTAAAGATATGGAGTGATATTTAGCCTTTATTTCAGGCTGCATCTGCATTTGATACTAATGATAGTTAATTACACCTAATTTTGGTCCTATAAAATTAGAGAGAATGAGTTTGAAATTATAGTAATCATAGGCTTATATTTTTTTGTTTGATTTTATAGATTGTTTAATGTTGTTTTTTAAAATTCTATTATTATAATTAAATATTCAAGTTTTAAATTTTCAGTAGAGGGACAATTGCATCATTATTTATTTTAATTCACATTGTGAGATCATAATCTCTGCTCCAATTCAAAGAAGTCAATTGATGCTAAATGGTGAATAATGTGGGCTCAGAGCCAAATTTGGCTTACTCCATCGCCCTAATCTAGTGTATCAAACATACTATACATAATGAATAGATGGACTAATTTTGTATAATAAACTTGATGAGATTGAAAGCTGTTTTACTGAATTGGATTGTGTTTTGATTAATTTGACCAGGGAGGTCGCATGATCCAACAATAATATTTTCTTGGGCTAAGATCTGCAATTACTAACAAACATCAAACTAGCTGAAGTGCTCTCGGCTAAGACACTCCAACGCTCAAATTAGTACTAAT
>JACGDI010005455.1:172864-200946 GCA_014898725.1 Jacaranda copaia | reverse complement strand
TATGTTTCCGTCGACCCTAAAGCCGTGGTCATATGAGTTCTATTGCAAATGGAAAAAATGGATTCTCCCGGAAGATTGTATTTTGATTGAGAAAGTGGGTTCGGAGAATGATGGTGGGATAGTTCATGGAAAAGTTTTGAAGTCTTTTGAGAGTGATTATGTGATAGGGTGTGTTTTGAGGGAGAAAGAAAATGTGGGTCTCTTTAAAGTTGGGACTTTTGTGGAGGATGAAGAAGGTTCTAAGTTTTTCAAGTCTAGCTACGAGTCAAGAATTGCGACTGTTTTGTTTGGGAAGAAAGAAGAGGAGAGAAATGAATTAGGAATGATCTTAAGTGCCACTCTTAGAGTAAGTAATGTGGGAAAGGCTTATGGATTTTGGTATAGCGAGGATGATAAGTGTGTTTATATGGTTGGCCAGAAGTTTGATTTTCCTAATTTATTGCAGTGTGTGCTTGAGGAAAAGAAGGATGCAGAGGAAAAGTTGAGTGCTGATGAAATGACTGGTCTGGGGATGCTTGGGATGGAGACGTGTGAAATTTTGAGACACTTGCATTTTGAAGGGCTGGTTATTGGTTTCTTGAGTTTGAGTTGTTTGGGTTTTAATGATTTTCGTCGTGTTTGTCTTGACTTAAGTGAGGTTTTTAATACCGGTAGGAGATTTAATATGGTGGTGCGAAGTGCTCGCAAAGATTTGAAATTTAGTTTGAAAAATAATTTATTGAATGAGAATCTTGTGTTTATTAGTCCTGAGATGTTATTACAGTTTCTTGTCAAGGAAGGAGTTGAATTGGATTGGATCAAATCTAGATATGAAGTTGGGTGTGCTTCAGATGTTTGGTCATTAGGCTGTTTGCTGGTTTGGCTTATTGTTGGAAGTTCTTTTCTAGAAGAGACTGAATCTTTTTTGCTCTCTGTTGTTAGTGCTATAAAAGATGAAAAAGGCTGTGATTATTCTGGTTTGTACACGAAATGGATGGAGAAAGTTTCAGCACTTTTAGAAGGTAGGATGGGCTTGGAATGTGCCTATCTTCTGGAGCTTTTGAGCAGATGTCTGGATTTCGACCCTGGAAGTCGACCAGTTATAACTGAACTGTGGAGATGCCTGAGGGGGTTGATTGTCAAACCACAATTTGATATGGGACTCAGCTTAAAGCCAGAAGTAAAGAAGGAAAACTCAGGTCAGTTTGTAGTACTAGGGCAGTTGTGTCAGATGGTCAAGGAAACTGACAAAGAGTTAATAGATGATTTGAAGGGAAAAGATGAGAATGGTAGAGTTGATGTAAGTTTGAGTGTCCATGGAGATATTGTTGAGGCTGTGTCTGGGGGTCATGTCCAATGTATAGAGATGAAAGGTCATCGTGATTGTATCACAGGGTTAGCTATTGGAGGTATGACTTGCCATCCGTATGAGTGTCTTCTGTTTTGTCATTATTTGCTGAGTTTTGCATCGGTTTCTGGGCTTCACAATGTGACTCAACAACAAATTTGAGTGTAGAAATTTTCCTCCTCTGATGTTAGTATTATGTGGAGCTTTAGTGCTCGAGTTTATACTATCAAATTGATCTTTGATTTAATATTGTTTGTCCCAAGATTGCTGTTGCATACATGCCAAAATGATGCATTATGGTTACTTCTACCAGATTTATCATTGGCTATGCTGTACACATCTGAAACTTGTAACGGTTATAGTTAATCACTATGAGGAAATAGAGTTTGACTTCCATGTATACTTGGATTTAGAGACAGGGACTGAACATGTAACCTCAAGTTCATGACTTATGAGCCTTGCAACTAGTGGGACACTTTACCTTACTGTGAAGAGATGACATGAAAACCAATAGATAAACAAGGATTCAAGAGACCTCTAGTCCATATTTGTCTATATGGGATACTCTCGTGGCGAGCTAGCTTGTCTTTGGTTACACTTTAGAAGCAATTCCTAAAATCATTAAATTCTTAACTAGTAGCAATCTTTTGATGACACTCAAGAATCATAATCAATATGGAACTTGTATTCTAGCAGAAAGAATAAGTAGAACTAGTGTAATGAATTTTTTCATTTCTATGAAATTGGATGTATATTCTAATCAAAAATATTTTTCTGCTTCTTCCTTTTTCCTTTTGTGTGTGCGTGTGTGCGTTTGTGCATGCTTTTCATTCCACTGTTTGAAGAGTTCGTTTTGTTTGCTTGTTAGAAGCTTGATTTTTTTTATTGTCCATTTATTCTTTTGTATAGGGGGCTTCCTGTTCAGCTCCTCCTATGATAAGATGGTCCATGCATGGTCTCTGCAGGTACACAGCTTGCAACAAACTTGCCTTAGAATTAACTTGTAAGCAACAGAAAATGTACACACACACATACACACACACAAAAAAAAAAAAAAAAAAAAAAAAAAGTTACACCAGAGTACAAGAGTACAATAAAAAAAAAAAGAGAAAAATTACCAGAGTACAAGTTATATCGAGTGAACTAATTCACAACTAGCTGTTAACTATTCATTGTCGCAGAAAGTTTTGGAGCTAAAGGTTGACGAATTCAAGGCTTCTGATATCAATTCAGATCTGTTACTTTTACTGTGAATAATGCTGCAAATTGAAATAATTTTTATGATCATATGGCTGCTCTGGTTATTTATGTTGTAGGGGAGTTGTTAGCTCTATTCCATATATTTTTAAGATCTGGGTAAAGAATTAGATAGCTAAAATCTCTCGACGACAGGATAGGAAGAATATGAGGGAAGGGACAAGAGTGCTTCAACCTGGAGGGTTAGACAAATTCAGATACAATCATGTCAAATTATCAACTCCATTTGGATAAAGATTTTACACAATTATATATAACTTGAAAAACTCTGCCTTCTAGAACAATGCCATTGATGGTTCCAAATGGCACTCAAAACAAGAATAAAATCCTTAGTTAAGATTCAAGGACCTGAGTTACTACAAAATGTTGCCAGTAACATATTTTCTTTGTCCAATTAATCTCAGGATTTTGCTCATATGCACTCGTTTAAGGGCCATGAGCATAGAGTTATGGCTATCGTTTTTGTTGATGGAGAACAACCACTGTGCATCAGTGGTGATACTGAAGGTGTTATATGCATTTGGAAAGCCAGTTTTCCCTTTCCTGAAGTGCCTCTAAAGAAGTTGTACGAGAAAAAGGATTGGCGCTATAGTGGCATCCATGCAATGGCTGCTTCTGGGACTGAATTTCTGTACACTGGCAGCGGAGACAAATTAGTAAAAGCATGGTCACTGCAGGTGCTCAAATCTACTCTCTTACGCTAGTTATATTTCGGTTGCTTGGTGCATGAACTGAAATCCAATATTGGTCTCATTGTTCAGGATTACACCCTGTCATGCGCTATGAGCGGTCATAAGTCAGTTGTCTCGTCAGTAATAGTTTGTGATGGGGTTCTTTATAGTGGAAGCTGGGACGGGACCGTCCGGTTGTGGTCTCTTGGTGATCATAGTCCTTTAACAGTATTGGGGGAGGACAAACTTGGAAATGTAGCATCTGTTTTGTCTCTATCTGTGGAGCAAAATTCGCTGTTCGTCGGTCATGAGAATGGTAGCATAAAGGTGAAGCATGTATTTATTTATTTATTTATTTTTGAAATTAAATTTTAGAAATTGCAAAAATTGGGGCCTATTTGTACTGGTTTTCACTAGAAATACCGTTTATTATTATTATTGTCAATTTTTCCTACTCCTATCCGTACATCCTTTAGGTTAAAAGTACTTACTATCCTATATTAAATCCTAAAAGCCTGTTTTTACCAGCTTTCACTAGACAAAAAGTACCTACTATCACTCTAAAACAATTAAAATATACATATATTTTGAAAAACATGTCTTTTTATGCATAAAATTATGTAAACTTAACAAATTTTCATCCCTGTACCTACCTTTCTCAACATTTTCAAATAGATCAACCATATACATTTTCATTTCTGACAAAAATCATTAACTACTTTGCCATATTATTAGAAACGCTGGAAACTGGAAATATAAAAGAATGGGCTAGAAAGCTTGAGCCTTTAATATGTCATCTCTATTTTTTTCATTTAACTACATAATATTTTGATTTATTTTTCGTTGAATGCATAATTTCCTTGAAGTTTGCGATGATGGTAAGTTCGGTATATGATTTTTCATCTTTACTGTTTGCATTACTTCTGAATCTCTCTTCTTGTGAGTCTTATCTTTGTAAATCTGGCAGGGACAGGCTTTAGATGCTCGGCTGGTCCTGCTTTTAGTAGAAATAGTATTTATTTGAGAAGAATTGGCCTTTGATTGAGTGACGGAATTACTTAAGTTGGTCTTATTATTCTTTTTCTTTTTCTCCAGATATGGCATAATGATGTTCTTCTGAAGTCCACACAGGCTCACAAAGGTGCTGTGTTCTCAGTCAGCAAGAAGGGGAAATGGCTATTCAGTGGGGGCTGGAACAAGACAATTAGCGTCCAGGTAAGTGTGAAGAATATAAACTATTAAGAGATCTTGGGATTCAGACCCAACTAAGAGGGTTTTTGGGTAAGCTTATAAGTTTATCAAAATATCGTATAAAATGTTATAAAATGTTTGGTAAAAATTTTAAATTTATAAGCTCTCAAAATAAAATATTAAAATCCTATAAAAATTCCTAACTTATTTTTAAATTTCATAAAGTTTCAAGATTTTATTTTATCCAAATACTTTAAAATTTTATTTTTAAAAATTAGATTTAGCATCTTACAGAAATATCAAAATGTATGAGCTTATAAAAATACAAGCTTATAAGATGTTTTAAATAAGTTCAGCCAAACAACCTTTGGGCTATGTCATATATATATATTTGTCTTCTGCTATTGTGGTTTATTTCTTTCATACGTACGCAAGATTGAGAATGCTTAGTTTGTATTGAATTAATCTTTGATTTCTTGATATATCATGTACTGCATGATTCAATGATTCAATGATCGTTTCTCTCTCAAAAATGAAAGAAATGTTTCCAATTTTTTTGGTTTATTGATTAAGATTTTGGTTTGTAGGAAATATCAGAAAATGTGGACGGAGTGGAAGTCATATCCATTGGTTCTATTGCCTGTAGTTCTACAATAACAGCCCTGGCATACTGGGAAGGAAAGCTAGTCGTTGGACAAGCTGATAGAACGATAAAGGTAAGACGTTGATTGCTAATTTGGTCTTCTTACATATTAATTATCATCACCCCCTTTTTCTTCTCCGTCTTTGAAGCTAGCCTGAGTTGATGATCCTCCTTGTTTTTCCTTTCATCTTTTCTGTTTTATATGGCGAAGATGTGGAAAACTTGGAAGGATGTAAATATACTCCTTTTGGTCTTTCTTCACGTCTTTGGATGTGGTAGTATTTCATACTGGTATATGCAATTTTAAGACTATGAATGCCCAAATGGACAATGTTCGTGGAAATTGTTTCCAATTTGTAAATTTGAACTCCTAAGTATTTGTTGATATATGAGTTTTTTCCCAACTTTACCAGGTCTACCATGGAGTTTAGCAGTTGCTTGCACATTCATCATTTGATCTTGTCAGGAGCACAACTGTGTCAGAAGTGTTGTCCTAAGTCGAATGGGCGAAGATTCGTATAGTTCTTGCAAGTATAGTGTAGTATAAATAGAGAAGTAAGCCGTGTAAGATTTCTGAACTTGTACAGATCAAAGGAAAACATACAGAATTACTTTCTAGCTGTTATTTTGATGTAATATGGAGTTATGCAGAGACATGCCACAAGGAAACACAGGCTTGTTTTTCGGTATTTCTTTGCCTCTATGAACTATTCTGAACTTGACCTGGAGATCTCTACTGGGAAGTAAATTATTGGACTTATAGTTCAATGGTGGTAGTTTTTATTATTATTGTTATTATGAACTTGAAGTAGGGATATCATTCGTGAAGTAAATTACTGCATTTATAAATTAATATTTTTTTTTCTAAATACAAATTATTTTAAACTTGAATTAGGGACATTATCCATGCAGTAAATCATTGTTATTACAATTTAATATTTTTCTTTCCTCAAAATACTAGAGAGATTATCTGCAATGAAAATCATTGTACTTACTTTTGAAAATTATTGTTCTTATTTCTCAAATGTGGACTATTGTGAACTTAAATTAGAGACTTCATTCATGAAGTAAATTATTCCCACTTCAATCAACTATTAGTAAATCAACGAATTTATTTTCAAGAGCAGTATATCGGTTATAAGGGCAGTATATTGTTTTTATAACAGAACTAAGACAGTATTCTATTTGTATCCAAACTAAGATCATTTTCACTAAATGCTACCTATAGTTAAGGCTGAAAATATTGAACAGGTAGTTAGCATTAATACTATCCAAAAGATTAAATTAACATTGACCAGCAGCAGCACCATTAGCCCAAATTAAGGTAACACTCTTTTTCATGACTTTTCTCTCAATTGTTTTGCTCTCAACTGGTTAGCACAAAATTTGTGCTGTCCCACTGTCTTTTTTCTCACCATTCTCCCATCGATACCATCCACAAAAAATGATTTTCCTGTTTAGTATATCCAAAACAGGAAATATCAAATCAATGGGAAGATAAACTAACCATCTATATATATATATATTATGCACCCCAAAATATTGAAATGAAATTTATAGAACGATAAAGATTTGTTAAAGAATTCTTCAATTCTTAATTTGATGTTGGCATGGCGACATCAAGTTGTTGTTTTTCCAAGAATTATTATAATTGCCTATGCCACTTCCACATGAATCGGACCGTTGGAAGAACGCAGCGGTTGTTTTGTCATCAGCTCAGTAGCGTCAAGATTTCCGGGCCCGGACTCGGGTTCGGCTTTGTGTTGCAGAAGTGGAAGGGGAAGAGGTCGTTCGAACTGGGACGCCGCCGTTTTAGGCTGGTTGTCAGTGCTCAGCTGTCCAGTTCTCTGTCAGTCAACATCGGCTTGGATTCTCAAGTTAGTTTTCTTGATTATTTCCATAAATAGGGCTTTTTGAATTTTTTTCACTTTTCGTGTTTTAATCTTTGGCTGGAAATATTGAATAACTATACTAATTAATTTTTCTTGATTGTTTTTTCCGATTTAGAAAAGAATTCTTGAAATAGCTAAGTAATTTGATCCACTTTTCCTGTATGGAATTTGTTGATTTTTTTTTCCTTTTCTTTTTTCCATTATGAATTACTGTGTTATGGTGATTTATTTTGATTTTTTCTTGTACGTCATTGTCGATTCTTGTTATGTTGAGGGGTTTAGTATGAATATGCTGAATTTAACGTATGTTTTGAATGGAAAATGGTGTGATTTGTTGTTGTATGTTTCTAAATTGTCTTATCTTTGCATGAATTTGAAGAGTATTTACTCCCATGATTCATCACATTTGCCATGGGTTGGACCGCTGCCCGGGGATATAGCTGAAGTTGAGGCTTACTGTAGAATCTTTAGGGCAGCCGAACAGTTTCATAATGCTTTAATGGACGCATTGTGTAATCCGCTGACCGGAGAATGTAGTGTTACGTATGATGTGCCATCAGAGGATAAGCCAATATTGGAAGATAAAATAGTCTCAGTTCTTGGTTGCATGGTGTGTCTCCTAAATAAGGGAAGGGAAGATGTCCTTTTGGGACGATCATCCATCATGAATTCATTTCGTGATCTAGATAAAAGTGTAATGGACGATAACCTCCCCCCATTGGCAAATTTTCGCTATGAGATGAAAAGTTATTGTGAGAGTTTGCATGTGGCGCTAGAGAATTATTTGATACCTGGTGACGATCGGAGCTTGAATGTTTGGAGAAAACTGCAAAGATTGAAAAGTGTATGCTATGATTCTGGATTTCCTAGAAGGGATGATCGACCTTGCCAGACATTGTTTGCAAATTGGAGTTCTGTTCACTTGTCCACCTCAAAAGAAGATGCACAATCAGAAAACTTGGATGTTGCTTTTTGGAAGGGTAGCCAGGTGACAGAAGAAAGTTTGAAATGGCTCCTGGAGAAAGGATTCAGAACAATTATAGATCTGAGGGCAGAAACTGTTAAGGACAATTTTTATGAAATGGTTTTAGATGAAGCTATTTCGTCAGGGAAGATTGAACTGATTAAACTTCCTGTTGAAGTTGGCAGTACACCTTCAATGGAGCAGGTTGTGCAATTTGCTGCTTTAGTTTCAGATTCTAGCAAAAAGCCCATTTATGTGCACAGTAAGGAAGGAAGACGGAGGACCTCTTCTATGATCTCTAGGTGGAGGCATTACATGGCTCGCGTCACATCCTCTCAAAGGCAAGTCAGTAACCCTGACCTTAGAGTTCAAGATACTCTGGAAGTTGAAGATTCTGATTCCTCTATGAGCTTTGAAGAAGGTAAATCCTCTCATAATGGACATGGGTCACTCCCACAAAAATCTGACAAGTCGTATAGTTCCCCAGGGGCAATCAATAATCAAGACCCTCCGGCCACACAAAACCAATCCCAAAGCACAAAAGGATCTGATAATACCATAACAGCCCCTGAGGAACCTGCTGTGATCTCTGCTAAGGGTCAATCAGAATCAACTATTGAATTCTATGGAGACATGAAGCCACTGGAGTCTCAACTACCTCCTCTTGATATTTTCTCCAGAAAAGAGATGTCCAAGTTTTTCCAAAATAAAAAGATTACACCTGGAATGTACTTTAGTTATGAGCAGAAAAGACTGGATATGCTATCTGCTTTACGATACAAATACAATGGGACTGTCCTGAAGAAAGAAGTTAACTCTAAATTGAGCCTCAATGAAGAAGGGATAACGAATGGATCATTTGGCAGCATAAAGTTACCATCAAAGCCACAGAGTGCGCCTATCACTAATGGATCATATCAGGATCCTACCATTTTTTATAGCCCCAGGACTCATCAAGATACAGCCAACAGTGGTGTGGGTTATGACAAGAGTAAGGAAAATGGTTCTATAAACAAAAGCAATGACCTGAACAAGAATGCCATGTCTAACATGGTTACTGGACATAATAGGACTGATGTTGAAAGCTACCTCTCTTCAGATGATGAAAATTTGGATATACTAGAAGGAGATATGTGTGCTTCAGCAACAGGTGTTGTGAGAGTGCAGTCAAGAAAGAAAGCAGAGATGTTCTTAGTTAGAACAGATGGATTTTCTTGCACCAGAGAAAAGGTAACGGAATCTTCCTTGGCATTCACTCATCCCAGCACCCAGCAGCAGATGCTTTTGTGGAAATCTACCCCGAAGACTGTATTATTATTGAAGAAACTGGGCCAAGAACTCATGGAAGAAGCTAAAGAGGTAGGTACCCTTTTTTGGGCAATTATGCACCGATGTTTACAGATATTTTTGAGGATTGCTAGAGAACCCTGTTTCACTGCTGCATAACATGTGCTGTAAGCTTTACATGGAAGAGGAGAAATTTCTCCTTATCTTACCTTTTAATTATGTAGATAAAAGGAAAAAAAATTTAAGAATCTAAGTTTATATAACAAAGTAAATTTTCAGTCTTGACAGTGTTTATTTGAGCTTGATATTACTTTGTTGGTAATCGCTGCATGTCTATATGCCTTTTCCATTACACAAAACGAAGGGAGTAGGGAATGTGGATTTTGTGTGGAAAAGCACCAATTCTGTGTAACTCTTGTTTTTATCTGTTTCACAGCTCTTCACTGTGATAACAGCTTGTATAATAGGCTTAGTAGCAACCTCAATACAAGCCATTGATATGACTGTGTCATTTAGTTAAAAGTTTTCCCCCCCTGTTTGCCATGTTTTTGAGACTGTTATTTACTAATTTGCACAACTTTCAATCAATATGTGAACATTGCAACTGGAATTTACAAATGTGTTAGTTTTGTGTTTCTCTTATATCTATAACTGGGTTCTCTTTTTTTGCTTGGTAATCATTAATATGGAGAATTTTCTAACTTCCAAATTATCGATCTATTACTCCAGGTTGCCTCTTTCTTATATTACCAAGAGAAGATGAATGTTCTTGTTGAACCTGAGGTTCATGATGTTTTTGCCAGGATTCCAGGATTTGGGTTTGTCCAGACGTTCTATAGTCAAGATACAAGGTGCTCAAGCTTTGGGCACTTGTTTTTATCTTTGCTCTGGTCCATGCGGGAAAGTGCTTCCTTTTTTAATTGAGAGGTTTCCTGACCTCCATATTATGTCCCTATTGCAGTGAGCTGCATGAGAGGATTGATCTTGTAGTTTGCTTGGGAGGTGATGGGGTCATACTTCATGGATCAAATTTATTCAGAGGCGCTGTTCCTCCTGTTGTCTCATTTAATCTTGGATCCCTAGGGTTTCTCACTTCTCATACTGTACATCTCTCTCCTCAACTTGTGATAACTTGTTCAAACTTATTGAGCACATCTCTTCTTGACTTCTATAATCTGTCTTTGTAGTTTGATGATTATAAGAATGACCTAAGACAAGTGATTCATGGGAACAACACAATTGATGGAGTTTATATTACTCTTAGAATGCGTCTCCGCTGTGAAATATTTCGAAATGGGAAGGCTGTGCCTGGCAAGATATTTGATATCCTCAATGAAGTTGTAGTTGATCGTGGTTCTAATCCATATCTGTCAAAAATTGAATGTTATGAACATGAGCGCCTCATAACCAAGGTATGGTTGTTACTTGATATGCTAGGGAAGTTAGGATATTTTAAATATATTAGTTATTCTCCAGTTAATGGTAAAACATTAGTGAAACTGCAGAAGTACTTCTGTTGAGTTAGTGACATTGTCAAATGTTCTTTGATAGGTACAAGGTGATGGAGTTATAGTTGCCACTCCTACGGGAAGTACAGCTTATTCCACAGCTGCTGGAGGTTCTATGGTAAGTGCCATGAGAATGACACTGAAGATTGAAATTCTTATGTTCCTGATAATTGGTAGTATCTACCACAATTAAATGGCTCACTTTCAAATTTTATATGTAATGAATAATAAGAAACTTTTAGCATGAGAAAACACAATGTCGTAAAGATTTTGTACTTTGAAAATTTTAAGGGACCAGTGAGATTGCCGGGTCGTAACAAATTTATGCTGAATGATTGGTTCTGTGAGGTTCATCCATTTTATAGGTTTTGGAATACAGTCAAAAAACTTCTCAGGAGAACCCCAGCAGGTTGAGTGCTTCGATTTCAGTTGGTCTTATTGGAAAACATGAAAAATAGATTCATTTGCATTCTTGTGTGGTTTTTTCGAAATCAAACCTTTGGGTACACTAACATGAAAAGGAGAAGAAATGGCAAAGATAAATGATGAACATAAATCCAAGTATGGGTTTTCACTGTCAGCTGATTAATGATACAACCCTATTTTTGGAAACTTATTCCTTCATTTGTAGTCTATCTTGCTACAATATCTTTTAGAAATGAATCTGGTAAATTAGTATCAAAAGATGCTATTTCCATGTCAGGTACATCCAAATGTTCCATGTATGCTCTTCACACCAATTTGTCCACATTCTCTCTCGTTCAGGCCGGTCGTACTTCCAGATTCTGCTCGGCTGGAATTAAAGGTATCCTTTAAGGGCAAAATTGGTAATAATTCTCATTTCATGGAGTCTTTTCTACCAGGAACACAACTGATGATAAGTTTGAGAGGTTAATGACCAAATTATTTTTATGGGAATACTTTTTCATTTATTTACCAGTTATTATCCTTCTTGAGAGCATGGATCAGAAATTCTTCTGTCAAGAATATCTTCACATCGACTTAAGATTAAGTGTTAACTCCCTCGTGATTCCAAAATTTAACTTCCTTCACTTGTCTGAACAACATTTCCAGGATCATTTTTTTAGACTATTTCCTGATTTTCATTCATCTGCCATGATGTTACCCCCCCACATTACTGTTAGTAATTCTCATCTACGACTGGAGCAGATTCCAGAGGATGCACGAAGCAATGCTTGGGTCTCGTTTGATGGGAAGAGAAGACAACAACTCTCGAGAGGAGACTCTGTTCGGATATCTATGAGCCAACATCCACTCCCAACTGTCAATAAGTCTGACCAAACAGGTGATTGGTTTCGAAGCTTGATTCGTTGCTTAAACTGGAATGAAAGGCTAGATCAGAAAGCTCTTTGAGGGATATACAACATATACTCTTTTTGCTTATTTTTCTTTTTTCTGTTCATGTATATATTACTGTACAGTTTCATGTAGTTAAAGTTCACAGATTGCTGAGCTCAGAAATAGCATCTATATCAGGCTGTATATTCAACTGATTGTACATCGTCATATGTCTTCTAGTGCATGAAGATGGACCATATTCTTGACCAATCAAGTTAGTCTTCTAGGTTATGGTAGCTTGATGGTTGTTGCTCTTTACCCCTTAAGTTAGACTACATTCTCAAAGGTTTACTAAACAAATGAGAGATTTTGCATTTTGACTTTGCCAAGACTTATCAATTGACAATTTCAATCAGAGTAGAAATCAAATTATACAAAGAAAAACAAGGTTGACACCTGAACAATTATTTTCTTCATCCCTCGTAACACATGGCGTAGAAGAATGAAAGGCACCCAACACAGCATTTTGCTTGTGGGGCAATTTCTTTAACTAACTTAACCCACAGCACAAAATCCCAATAAGTACATAGAAAAAGGAAAAAAGAGAGCATAGAGAAATAAAAACTCTTATCACTACTGAGTACAAATGAATTTAAGTCCCATAACATCTTACATTGCTTTCACAGCTTGGAATCTCGGCTCTTTGGGAAGGAATTTTTGCTCAATATAAACGGACATATAGTCCCCAAACACAAACTTGGGGTACTTAGCTGGATTTTCCTCCTCTTTCTCCACTTTCTCGACGAGCAATTCTGGTGCAGGCTCAATGGTGGCCTTAAACGATGGGTTGTAGAATGAAGCAATCGACCTCCTATTCCCATCCGGCATAGCCAAAACCCGGTGCCAAACACTTTTATACCTCCCATTGCTCAAGACCTCAATCTGATCACCAGTGTTGATCACTATAGCATTCTTCAAGGGCTGCACATCAATCCACACCCCATCTTTCAAGATTTGGAGGCCCTTTACCTCATCATCTTGGAATAGTAAGATTACGCCCCCAGCATCCGTGTGTGCCCTGAGCCCGTTTACCTTATCCGGGTTCGGGCATGGTGGGTAGTGGCTCACTTTGGTGCCAAAAAAGGCAGCATTTTCATCTTCTCCACCATTGAATGCCTTGTTTATGTACCCTTTTGGCAGGCCTAAGGTTTCATCCATTACTTCCATCACTTTCTTTGCCAGTTTCTTTAGTTCATCCCTGTACTCCTTCATGGTTTCCCTGTTTTTTAACCAATCAAGAATTACACTAGTTAATCATCAGAACATTATATACATGTAGACGTTAATTCGCTGGTTAGAATGTCATCAAAATGGAACTTGATTTGAGTCATCCAAAAGGTCTAATAAGACAGTTTATTTGCAGGTTCGACTGGTTGGATATTCAAATATACTGTATCCAAACAGACCTATTGGACGACCCCAGATCAAATGTACTAATAATTTGGAAAAAAAGAAGACGGGCTTACTGGAAACCGGGGGGTTTTGATGGCCACTCATCAACATTGTCATCTGAGAGCAGAAACACATCCTCCCAATCCACATTTTCCACCCTCTCAGCACATTCACTTTCCACCAATTCATCCAGCAGCTTCACCGTCTTTGAGTTCTTGAAACCTGGCTCCCTTTCCTGCTTGTAGCATTCAGAGGCCACCTTCTTCACCCTCTCCAGGAGCTCCTCAGAGATTCCATGGTTGATCAGCTGTCACAATTAAGACATCATCAATATAAAAAATTCTCTAAGCACTTCATGTTTCATCTCATAAGATTAGGATCAAAATGCATATGGAAAACTCAACTAAACTCAAAAGCCTAATCCCGTAATCATCTGGGCTTGGCTTAAACTCACGTACCTGGAAGAATCCCCACTCTTCGCAACAATGAGCAATCTGAGCCAGAGCCTTGGCTCTCTCCTCTCCTTCAATCTTTGAGAAATCAATCACTGGAATAGCCATTGGTAATAATACAAAGAAAAATTATTCAGACAATCAAAGTACAGATATATTTAGTGAAGTAGTATGTGATGATCAAAAGGGCTTGCCTGTCAATGCCTATTTATAGAGGAGCAATGATTTCCCTGCCATCTTGGAATGTCAACGCTTCATAATTTTTTAATCATATCTTCAACAATTTATATTTCATTGAGGCAGCCATTGGAGTCCTGCAATGGACGGTGACACTATGTCAAAAGGCAATGTTATTCGATAGCCCACAGCAGAAGCATCCTCCCTCAGCTTATGCATCTTGTCGTAACACCCTGAATATGGGGGGGAAGGTTTAGAAGGTCCATTTTACCCCTCAAGTAAGCATTAAATGACTGAAAAAAACTTTGGGATTCGCATTTATTTATCTAGGTCGGGCATGACTCGACAGGAATGCACATAAAGACCCACAATTTTGACTATTGGATGGATAGCAAGCATTATCATAATTTTCATTTAAAATATTTATGATAAATTCAGCTCGACATGCATATATAAGTATTTTAATCACACGATGATAGAAATATACATTTGTAATTTTTTCTAACATTTTTCTTTTGATCTTCAATTCATATTAGTTTAAAGATTGAAGAATTTTCATTTAAACCATTCAATAACTATAACAATACAATAACATTGTCATAATTTTAAATTTAGACTCCGGTCTAATTCGATCATGTTAAAAACGAGAATTTATTATTATAATTCATTGAGTAACAGTGTTATAATTTTAAATTTGGACTCTTAATCTGATTTAATGACATTAAATTAATATGATAATTTATTGTTATAACTCACTAAATAGATTGAATTCAAATTAGAGACATAAACAGCTCTGTATCAGCATCTTTCATCCATAATTAGTAGACAGGTTTAGCGTGATTTTGCCACTTGGCAGCATATCAAAGTTTCTCTTACAGTTATCATGTGTTCTGGACAATGTCATTCCTGTCTGAAGTCTTAACTTTGGGCTCTCAATCAAAAAAATATTACATTGTAACTCCAAATTTCAAGTACCATAAATAAGCTTGGAATAAGAGAGTTGTTTAAGCGAGCTTATAAATTTTTTAAAATATTTTATAAGATATTATAAAGTATTTATTAAAATTTTTAGAAAAATATTTTATGAACTTTCAAAATAAGATAATAAGGTTTTAATACAAACTTTTTTTCAGAAAAATAAGAAATTCTTAATTTATTTTTAAAACCTTGATATACTCTTACAAGGTGTTTGTTTATGTTTTATTTTCATCTTTTCTTGTTTTTATTGTTTGAAAATGAATTTACAACAACTTATCACCATTTTTACCAACATTTCAACTCATTTTTATTTCAAAATATATTTTTCAATAACATACATATCTTCTCTCTTTTTTTTTTCATTATTACTATCTCTCTCCACTTATATCCTATTAAAACCAACATAATCATTACTTTCCAATAATTTATCCAAATATAAATTCATTTTCAAATCATTTACTCTAACTAACTTTTCAAATTTTGAAAATATTGAAAATGAAAATGGAATTTGAAAACACAACCAAACACCCGCTTATTGTTTTAATTTTTAAACATGTTGTCATTACTAACATCTTTTAAACTCCAATATATTCTAATACTTCAACAACTTATTTTTTAAATAAGATCGAACATCATATAAATTCTAAAAATATAATTTTATAAAATGTTCTAAATAAATTCAGCCAAACAACCTCTAACCTAACTCATATGGGTACAACATTTTTACTTAATATTCAAATCCGTGCCGACTACGACCATTCATTAATATAATTTTCTTTATTACCATTATTAATCCTCCACTTGACTTTTTATTGTACAACAAATGATGATAGATCAGATGAAATAAAGAATTGTTGCACTGATCTGTATGGCATAGTTTAAGGGTTAAGGAAGGAAACTGTGTAATAAACTAATTTAATTACTGGTCAAAACATTAGTTTAACTAACAACAATTGCCAACTCTATGATATGTACTTAATTGGAAATTAAATGTGTTACACTAATAATTAATTTTTTTCAAAGAAAATGACCTGTAAATATTGAACATTTGTTGTTGTTACGAATCGTGGGCCTTTCGATTTCATGCTGTTTTGTCAGAACATTAGGGCACACAATTTAGCTGGTACAGGTAATATTGATGGCCTTATGAACAGCATATATAATAATGTTTGATGTAACAATCATTGGAGGCTTTGTATTAACCAGGGTATTTTGTGGATTTTTTTTTTTACCATAAATTCATATATATAGTTACAATATTATAGTGGTAATTATAGATTCTAACTTTATTACAAAGTTGAACTTGTTAATTTAAAATGCAAGAAAATATCAAGACTTTGCGATTCAGTTCTGCCTAATAATTGGATTCTAAATGTTGTAGAGCCATCTTATAGAATGATCCTCGTTTTGAAAAAAATGAATTTTTTCTTTTAAATCCAAAGATTAATTCGTTCTTTTTTTTTTCCTCCTATGAAAATAGTCGAACTTTGTTTTGGTGCAAATCCTATGAAGAGGTCCTATAAGGGCAAAAAAATTGTTTCCTACCTCCTATTTAATTATTATGGAGAAAAATTAAAGAAAGGGGCTCGAATCAACTTAATTAAATCAATGAATTAGAACAAATCAACTAATTCACCAATTTGAATTCAATTCATATAAATATCCATAAGTGATGTGTGAGTTTGAGAAAAATCAATCTATGAGATAGTCAAGTTGTAAGATCATAATTAGATAAATACTTCATAAATTGAGTTAATTTATTTTGTGAAAGGACAAACAATGTAGATTTAGAGCCGTAAGGCGGCCATCGAAGACCTTTTACAACTAAATTTAAATAAATAAATATATGTGTATATATATATATAAATGTTTAATTATGAACTAACTTAATTTAATTGTTAGAAATATATAGTATGTGACTTCCATTTCTAGGCTATTTGACACACTTTTGATTTGTAAGGTAGATGAGTTTATGGCAAACATGATTACACAATATTTTTTTCATTCAACCATGCATTATGTGCCACCTTGCATGATTTGGAACAAAAATATTGCTAAGTACGTAAAGGTACATTCATATGGCTACTAAAATATTTTTTTTCTTTCATTATAGTTGACTTACTTGCATTTATTTATTACTATTAGCTAATATATATATATATATATGGAGCAACATTACTAATAAGAAAATAATTTATTATTAGTTGGATAAAATTTTATAAGTAATTAGTGAGAAAAGAAATAAACTTCAACCCTTAAAAATTATAGATCACCCTACATACCAGCTAGTTCAAGTCAACCCCACATTTAATTATTTAAAAAAAAAATCGATTCCATTCATTAAAAAATTAACATTTTGTTACTGTCAAAATCGCAGTATCTGACATGTTTAGGAAAATATAAGCAGATAACTGTCACCCCACAATCTATTAATTAAGTAAACAATGATTACTATTTTAAGGAAAAAACAAGAATGAAATATATATATATATATATATATATTTTTTTTTTCCATCATGGGCCTTCCAGTCAAGAACTTGGGAATGCAAGATGTAAAAATTGGTTAATAATCATGCATCCTCCAAAAAAAATAATTAATAATAATTAATTTTTATTTTCTTCCATTAGAAGAATTCTTTAATTCTAAATCCACATGTTGCTGACAAATTGGTGTTACTCTCAAGGCAGTATTTATAAGGGGAAATATGGTCTAGGTTGTCTGTATATAGATTTGAAATTTTTTGGTCTTTTTTCTTGCATTCTTTGTTAACCAATTATTAATTTCACTAAAATTAATGATTATGATTGTGCTTTTAATTATTATGGTACTAATTTCAAAAACTAAAATTTCTTTGTTGGGTAATTTTAGATTTGATTGTGATGATGGTTTTGAGTATAATTAGATTGATTTGATGAATCAATAGTAGCATACATTAGAAGATTTTGTTGGTTTTTTAGAAATTATTTGGCTTTGAGTGACAAAAATCATTATTTTGGATATTTGAGATTATGTAGCATTATAATTGTAATGAGTTATATTTGATGAAATCAATAGTTGTAGAAGTTGAAAGATTTAGTTGAGAAATTGAAATCTTTGGATATATGTGATAGGATTTAGATTCTTAAAACATTTTTCATGAAGTCAGAAAGTTGAAGATATAAAGTATTGAAATTATTTTTTCATCCTCTAGTTTTAGATTATTTGATATATAGTAATTTATTATATGGAGTTTTTGATTAATGAAGTTCAATTTTTTATTTTAAGAGAAATCACCAATTATATTTGATGATTGTAATCAGATCGATATGAAAGTTTAGCCGCATCAAAGTATTATCTCATTACAAGTACTTGTTGAGGGGTTTTGCCGACAGTTTTTATCATCATTTGCCAACATATATGTGGGAGTAATGGTTGTCATAATCTTTTACTTAAATCCTTCGACGAGTTTCTATGATGTGATTCCTAATTTATCCTATATCAAAAAAGTCGATAATCTTAGAATAAATTATAAGTTATTCCACATTCTTTCACTTTTTAGATGCATTTTCATAAGAATAAAACCTCTCATCAAATGCATCAATATTTGAGTAATTTTGTATATCATTATTGCATTATAAATATCAATTACCAATAATTATACTTGTTAGTCAAGTAATAATTACTTAAAAAATAGACAAAATTCACACTGCCGTCTAACATAATCAACAAAATACTACTATTAAAGCAAAAAAGGCTTTGATATTTTTTTAATTTTATAGAAATTCAAACTCAATATTTCATAATCTTTGAGATTTTATCGATACTTAATACCTCTTATTATTTAAAAATCGAAGCGTGACCATACTACTCACACGTGATTATTCAACTCACTTTTTATTATAATCAACCAATCCAAAAATAGAAATAACAAAATCCTTTGCAAAGAAAAAAAATATATCATCAATTTATCAAAGAGAGTCAATGCATGAAAATAAAATTGATTTTATATAATCCTTATAAAAATAGTTTGACCCATTATTAATAAAAAAATTATTCTTAAGCTTTTGAAAAAGTCGTTTAGCGTGGTCGGCCAAAAGCTCCAATCTTCATGTTTATAACTAACTTCCTGTCGTGAGCAGATCACAAAGTACACGATTACTGTTGCTTACATTATAATTAATTATATTGAATAATTTATTAGTCCACTGACACTATTTTCACACACACACACACACACACATATATATATATAAATGTAATTAAGGCGCTGGATTTCAATCCTAACAAATATATATTTGCATACATTAAAAAAAAATATAATTAATCATTTATGTTTGGACAACATAAACAATTAAATTTGATTTTTTTTACAAGAAATTATGATGAATTAAAACAACATTAATTATGTACTTACAATGGCTTAATTTGATTAAATTAAGAATAGTTGACATTGCCATATTTAAATTATGTTATCTTGTTTTGGAGCTTGAAAAGTGGACACAACAGTTATATAACTACCCCTAAATTCCTACCATTAATTACGGTTGTTTCGAGATTATTTTGTTATTAGAACATGACATATGGAGGTTGATTAAATTAATAGGAAAGGTCATTAGGGCTGTAATTAATTATTTAGTAGTCTTTGCTACAAAGTGTAAATTGCAAGGAAGAAACATAAAATAGATTAATTATTAATTATTTCTTTCTTAGCAACGGTGTTCATCATTTCCTGTCACAAACTCCAATAACGTCACTTATATGTTTATATGTGTGAAATTTAGAATTTAAATTCTAATAAACTTATAATATGTGTATAAATAAAAATAATAAAATATAATAATGAGAATAAAGAGAAAATAAAATTAATAACCTAACAATATCAAGTAACAAGATATTTTTCTTGCCATCTTGATACTTATTTTAATTTTGTCTTCATTTGTTTTCATATTTGTTTACATTATGTTGGTAGTGGAACATAATCAAAATTTTAATTGAGAGAGCAAGAACAATTTATAACAAATTTCATATGCAATAGTAGCCAAATAAAAGTCGAAAAAATAGGGGGTGTGACATTGCATTTTTTTTTCAAATAATTTACATAATTAGACATTGAATTTTAGCTTAATAAATATTTTTATGATCGCGATAAAGTTCCAATAACAATTTTGAAAGCCCAACAGCTCAATATGTTGATAGTTTCTTGATTCTTTTTTAATTTTTCTTTAAGCCCAACTAACAATTAATATGTCCTAATAATATATCAATAAAATTACATTATTTTCTTTCTTTTACTATCCTATATAATCATATGTCCAATATAAGGATATATCAATAAAATTAGATTACTTTCTTTCTTTTGATAAATTAATAATACGTCTCATATAAGGATACATCAGTAAAATTATAATAAAAATAAAAAAAAATATTAAAATGAAGCATCACGTGCACATTACCTTAACCCTAACATTATGAACACTGTATGTTAAGGGAATCATATATTCAACTCATGCGTTTGCTACAAAATTGACAAGGTAAATTCTATAAACAAAATTATTCTCGAATCAATAATCATCATATTTACTTCTACTTTGGCGATTGCTAAATAGATTTCTGAATCCAAATTTAGACCGCGTCAAATTATTTTTCTTTTTTGCATGTGTTTAATTAAAATTTTGCTCTCCCCTTGTTTACCATGTAATTAATTAAGATTATTATGCCATGATGCAGTATATAAGCAGAGGAGATAATCCATTTTCTAAGGAAATTCTTCTTAGTTTCCCCCTAATTAAGTGGCCAAATTAGAAAGGACAATTTAAGTCAAGGAAACAAAAACAATTACAAACACATACATAAATTAACCTATGTCTTCAAAGCAAAGTACTTATAACTGCTGATGAACAATTAAACAGTATCTTATAATTCAAACCCTACTATATCTTGTCTGTTATGATAAATCTTGATAAAAATGCATAAAACAAAGTAGTCCCCAACTGCCCTTCTCATTAAAATCAATGCCTTGTCACATAATCACTCTGCAAAATCCCAGAAAATGTATATCAGTACCATACAGCATGGATGATAATTATGTCAAATTATACACAAATAATATGCAAAAATACATTTAATATATCATTAATGATCATGGACTACTTTCAAAATCCCCCTCTGTCCTTACCCTATTTTCTAATTAGTTGGAATAGATGGGCAAAAATATACTCTTTGATCTCTAGAGACTAAATTTTCATGCTATAGTTCTCAAGAATTAGATCCAAGTCCAGCATAAAAGCCAAGTATCTTCTGTTGAGTAATTCTTTTTGCTTTGCTTATCTAGATAAGCAGCAAAAGGCTTGAGGGCTATATTGAGTTTGCCAACCACCAAATTAAGAGGATAAAACTTTAGGACAAAAAACTTCAAAATCACATTGAGCACACATATATATGATCTAAACAAATATGCCCTTCTAATGAATACAATCAAAAGAAGAATTCTTGCAATAGAACTTGAAAAAAGATGTGATTTTACATACCAATGTGACCTGGATCTTGAAGGTTAGGGTGAGTAGGCTGGAGGCGATAGGACTGTGTGTGTAGAGGGAGAGTTCCAAGCTGAAGATCATCTCCAAAAAATGGGAATTGGTTCAACAAAGGCTGCTGCTCTACTAACTTCAGTTCCGTCATCGCCTGCTGCTGGTGCTGCTGTTCTAGTTCCACTTGCTTCTGAATCTGATTGCTCATCAGCTAACCGTAAACCCATTTCAAGATTTCAGTTATAAAAAACTCAAATATGAGTATCATATACTAAAAAAAATGATGAAATTTTACCCATTGGTACATTTCTTGGTTTTCCTTCTCCAGCAGTACTTCCTACAAAAAAAAGAATGGTGAAATGTAACTGTAGTTAACAGCAAATAAACATATCATGAATGAAAGATTATACCGTCCTCTTCAGATTTTCCAGTTGCTCGTGAAGAAGCTGAAACTGCAATGGAAATTAACCGCAACATTTGAAAAACTCATCACCATAATTAGCTATAATTGTTTGATTAATATGTATGTTTCTAAAATAAAGAAAATTGTTTACCTTCCGGGCTCGGACTTTGTGGACTGACTGTTCAAGCTGCTGTTCGAGTTCACTCAGCTCCTCAAACCGTACACTGCTCAAGTCATCCCCTTTGTACCTCTGGAGGCTCAACTGAAGACTCAGCGTTTCGGTTTTCATTCTTGTCAGCTCTTTGTACACTTGGTCCTAGGATTTTGCAAAAACAACGTTAATTACCATGTCTGAGAAAGAGATTAATCAAGTAAATTAAAGGGTTGAAGTTAGAAATAATTAAAACATGTATAGATGATTATGGTTTTGTCTTTAATTACATTATATGCAATAGCTCCTGCCCGGTTTTCGCGGTCCGGGATGGGGATTCCCTTGGTCTTCACATACCTGTCTATAATCTGCTTCATGCTGCGGGTGGATAATAACAAAGATCCATCAATTATGAGAGAGTAAGTATGGAGTAAACCATAGAAAACATTATTTTTTATGACAAATCAAATAAAAAATATTAAAAATTCGAGAAGTAAAACAACATTTTACCTCAGTGGAGGGGTGCAATATTCAGTCAATTTGCCTTTGCTGGAGAAGACAATGAGCCCAATTTGAGCATCACAAAGAACTGAAAGCTCATGAGTTTTCTTCATCAATCCGGCTCGACGTTTCGAAAATGTCACTTGCCTGCTGGTGTTGTTCTCAATCCTCTTCACCTCAATCTTCCCTCTTCCCATAATTCAGAGAATGATTTTCTTGTTTAAGTATACTAATTCAAAGCAAATAGAAATAATAAATTAGGACCCTCTGTGAGGTTGAATTTTCTGGTTTAAGGAAAAATATAACAATCATCAATATGCAAAAAAAATAAAAAGTTAAAAATAATCCAGTATTATAATGATGGCAAAAAGATAGATGGATAGATAGATATATAAATATATATATTTATCTTAATTGAGGCTTTTGGCTGTGGCAAGTGAAGAGGGCGAAAACAGATCAAAAGAAAACTATATATCATATTCGAAATTGGAAAAAACTGAAGATTTATGGTAAATAGAAGGTGAATAAAAGTTAAAGCAATCTGTATGAAAATTCTTAAACAGGAGAATGAAGAATCTGAGGATATAAATTAAACAAAGGGGAAAGGAAAGAAAGTCTGGGGATTAAACTTTGTTTACCTTGTTCTTCTGTGGCTCTCTTGTTGGTATTTAGGGTTTGGATAGAAGGCTGCAGTATTATAAGAGAATTCTAACTACTATGTTATGCATGTTTACAAAGTGCTCTTCTTCTTAATTACCTTTTTTGGTTTATCAAATTTGTCAAAGTCTCTCTCTCTCTCTCTCGTGTGTGTGTGTGTACATGAATGTATGTGATGGGCATGCATGCATGCATGCATTTCTACAGGTACACTAAAAACTGCAAAGCAACACTTTGCATCCCCCAAGTATTTGAACAACTACTTACAGTCAAAAGACAGTATTTTTCTCATACAAATCCTAAAGAAAATAGATTAAAAAAAGTTCTTTGGTATATAAATAATTAATCAATTTCAAGGGGATTCATCTTCTTTTCTCTCATAGGATTGTACCCAATTTGGATATAAAATTTATATATACTTTAAATTAACTGTCGGATCTTGAGAACAGAAAGCTTGGATGAAATTAATCACGTTGATCGAGGATTATGCCAAGTCGCACCACCTTAATATACGTATACAAGATCCACATTTACCATTCTTATACATAGGATTTATTCTCCGACATTTATTCTTCATATTTCTTTCTAGTCTTCTGTTTCATCTACTAATTATTTGAGCGTTGCAGAGTTTTTATCAAAAAATTTCTACAATTCTAATATGTTTGTGTTTCACAATTGAGTTATTTGATCCTAACCCAACATCCAATGCAACGTCCGATCCTAATTGGAAGAAAATTTTCCATACTCGTATTTTGTTTGACTCAACATACATTCATATACATATATATATATATAAACTAATCCCTAGGTTACTTAAACCCTATGTATTTCTAGGTGCATATGTAGAATCTTGACATAAACTTCTCAGAAACCTTAAATTCCCTTCCCTGACCAAAGAAATTTCTCCAAGATCGATCACAACCCTTGTATGTAACTAAATTAGATTCTCTCAGGCCCTCAAACAATAGACTATAAATTGAAATATCTTTCCACGGTTATTACAGCATTAATTACTTATTATTAAATCAAGAAAGTGCCAGATGAATATTGAAACTTGATGATGATCATCCCATGCATATGATGGATATTCAGACATTAGGTACTCCATCCCTCTCATCCCACTTAATGCATATATCCCATGAACAATATAATTTTTGTTGTAATAATAATAATACTAATGTGACTACTCTTTTAGCAGTTAAAGTTTTTTCTTTTTTGCTGTAAAAAAATTTGTTTCAAGAAATCTGTCCTGGCATTGTGTTTGAGGAAACCTTGAATGCTACTTTGTTGTTGACGTATAACCACCAGTACTGCTTTTCCCACTCTGCCAATGGCTACCAAATATTCCTGAACTTTACCATTTTTGGCTGTTGCATAAAGGGCCAGAATTCAAGGTTTTCCCAGTTAAGACAACTGTGGAGAGACTTGGACCAAAAACCCTTTATCATAAATATGTACCAGACAAATTCTCATCATTCTCTTTTGCACAGTATCCTAGGACCTGATCCGAGGTGGGGTTTAGTTGTTTTGTGTGGCTGAAAAGTTTTTTTATATGTAACAAGTGTGTTTTTATGTCAAACAACGAGATATGATATAATTCTTATAAGTTGATGTTTAACATATGATGCAAGTAAGTGTGTGTGTGTGTTTTTTTTTTTCTCATTTTAATTGCAAGATTTCATTTTTTAGAATACACTTCAACGATATAAAAATATTATTTTAGTATATAATGGCACGAGTTATATACATGTCAATGTGCTGATTTGTTATGATTCTCGTGAATTATTATTTAACACATGATGTAAAAAAATATTTTCAATTTACGCTAATATACACGTATATAGCGATTTAGACCTTTTTACTTCGATATTAGTGTTTTATATTATAAAAAAGCATATCTAATTTATAAAAAAAATAAATTTCGTTTAATATACATTTAGGATAAATTATATATATACAAACACATACTTTTAATATGCATATCAAATATAAGATATTAGACAAAACTTAAAAATTAAAATAAAAGATCTACAAGCACTTGTTTCATCATTGATTTTTGAATGATACATATAACATCAGTTTATGGTAAAAACTAATAAATAAGAGGAAGAAGAAAACGAAAAACTCATGGTCTAATGTGTCATTTAATTTCTTGAAAAATGTAAAACAAAGAGCAGAAAAATTCATTGATGGTCAAAATTCTGAATCTGAGTGGACCAAATTCTCAGTACTCATGATGATAATGTATTAAATACAGAAGTTGAGTATGAAGAAGAATAATAATGTAAGATCATTAGTTTTTACTAGAAACGGAAACTGCCACTATACATATGGGGGCCAGGGAAGATGTCTGTTTATTTCCTCCCTCAATTTAATCTTTCAAGTGGGCTTCTTCTCAGACATCCATCAACCCTAAAGCTTCAGACAAAAAGTAGATATTAATGCACAAAATTCAAAATTTTCAACAGGGCCCTAATTAAAAATTAAAAAATTAAAAAGGTCCCAGTATTGTTCATCCTTCCCTCAATTTTTATGACAAGAATTCTGTTGTTAGCACTACGAAGTCAAAAATTTTAATATAAGATTGAATTTTCACAAAATATAAAGAATAATTTTATTATTTTTATAGACTAGGGGATGTCCATCCCTACGGGAACAATATAAAGAGGAAGAAGAAGATCAAATGAAAGGGAAACAGTGGGAGCATGAAATATATTCCAAAATCCCTAACCAAAAAGCAAAAGATTTCACCAAAGATATGAATACAAGAAATGAGCAAATGTGCAAAGATATGGTGAGTGATAAAAATTCAAAGGGTTGGTTTATTTGGGAATGTGGAGTCATCCGCAATGTGATATTATGCCTTTTCTGGTGCAAACATTGCTGCACTTTGGTCAAATATGAAATAAATAAAGTTCACACTGCATATTGGGAAGAAATATAAAAAGACAATCTGCAAAGATTTAACCATATACACCATTTTTGGTTAAAAGCAGGCTCAACTCATCTCTAATTCCCACTCCTCCAATTCTCATGTTGAAACTCACATGATATATATGGTTGATCGCACATCAACAGGGCGATGAATGATTGAAGTTGACAGAATTGGACCTAAAACTTGGAGGGGTGACCACAAAGCCATAATATAGAAATACTGTGATAACATAATACAAAATGAGATGGATGATTGATGATGCACGGACATGGACACAATACAACATGGACATGATGGCAAGAAATTTTTTTAGGATATGACACGGCTTTGATGCAGTTGTTTACTATATCCATAATTTTTTTTTTATATCATGAAAGTATAATGTATGCATGCATATATAGATATGCAGGATATGTTGAGAAATACATGTCAATGGGAGTTTGAAGAAAAGGAAATTACTATCAATTATTGTATTTAGGATATAAACAGATATTAAACGAATCGGATACACTGTTTTTATATTTGTATTCAAATAACTTTTTGAATATTCAGATACGAATACAAATTCGATAGATATTTAAACATAATATCTGAATTCTTATCCATCAAATATCGATCGAATTCAGATATATTCATATTCGATTGTAACTAATTAAATATATCCATATTTGATTAAGCTCACCCATATTAGAATTATTTTTTTGGCATTCATATTCAATTATAATTATTAAGATATCTATTTATAAATATCTAAATGTATGAATCTATTAACCTATAATAAACATATACTTTTAATTAATAAAAGGAACAATAAAATTTCATTAAAAAGAAAGCAATCAAATAAATAGCATAATTCTTAATTAATAATTGATTTTATAATTGATTATTAGCATTAGTTAATATTAATAATAACATTTAAGTATGTTAATTATAAAATCAACCAACAATAATTATATTAATTAACTTTATTATTCTAATTTTTCTCTATATTACAATAATTTTTTAAATTTATTCTTTTTTCCTCCCAATTTTTCAATTATAATTTATCTATATACATATATGATTATGAGATTTCTATTGAAAAATATAAATAACATATTATATATATTTATATGTTCAGAGCATATATATGCACTTTCATTTATAATTGAATATTTACTAATCGAATACGGAAAACATCTACTTTAAACGGATGCGATTAAATTTCATATAAACAGATACAATACGAACGATAATTGAATTTTTAAATATTCATTTACAGTCCTAATTATACTAGGCTTTGTTAAAATGATCTTTGTATTCCATAAATTGGAGAAAGAAAAGTTTTACTTTCATATTATTAAAAAAGAAAAAAAAGAAAAAGAAGAGTGATTTTGAATGAGGCAAACGGCAATACTCTTTCTCAAGTAGTTTAGTAAAAAAAGAAATAATAACTTTTAGTTAATTGTTTTAGCAAATGTATACTTTCTAAAATATATTAAAAAAAATTATTTGTGCAAACATGTCACACACTGACACCCTTGCTATGTATCCTACAAGCATTCAGAAGTATTGGAATTTTTTATTTTTGCTTAGTTTATGAACACACCAAGTAGTGTGTCAAACACAAATCAAAAGCATATCATGTCCAACACTGTGTGATACATATCCAATACGACACAAATGATTTTCTAAGCTATCAGTGCGTTATAGACTATAACGTGTATAATAACTTATATACCAGGAACATATATGAGGAACAGGATATTTAGACCCAAGAACAGTAAAAAGGATGCCTCAAAGCATGCCAGTTTCTTGCACTTATAGGCCACAGATCATTTGGAGAGAAGG
>JACGDI010005455.1:148617-171157 GCA_014898725.1 Jacaranda copaia | reverse complement strand
CCCCCCCCCCCCACCAACAAAAAAAAATGAAAACATTGATCTAACTCCAACTCTCAAAATAAATCCTCGGAAACAGACAACCCAACATTTGAGAATAAACTTCAATACCTATCAACTTACAGAATTTGCCCACATACACTTATACACATTTATACGTATGAAAGTATATCGATTAAATCAGTGAATTCAGTACACCAAACCCCAATCGAAGATGAAATTTGATTCGCGCTGCTCGAAAGCTAGACTGAATTTTTAGAAATTTATGGACTAAAAATGCCGTCTGAAAGTACAACAGTAGATGCGACACGTACAAGAATTTGATTAAGGGCCGTTTGCCTGGCCCAAGGATTGCTTTGAATTTGTGGGCCAGTTAATGGATCAGATCGTTGCAATGGCCCATGATTATATCCCACAGGCCCATTTTAAGGACCATAATCAAATCTTGACGGCATGGAAATTTTGGTAACACGAAAATAAATAAATAAATTTTGAATAAAATTATAATATGACTACGTTCGCTTGTGTTTGATGTAATAAAAGCTTGATTGATTATTTGAAAGCGTGAGAAAAATGTTATTAGTTAACCAATTAATAATTAATTATATTAAGTAAAATAATTTAAGATGTATAGATCCTAAAATATATTTTAAAATAAATATAATTTTAATAATTTAAATAGCAACCAAGGAGTAAGATGGTTTTTATAATTAAATATAAAGAAGAAATTATCTATTGACTTGTTGTTTATCTCATTGCTCTAATATTGAATTTTTTTTATGGGCCACTTTTGTTATTCCATATTGAGCCATTTTCGAATTAGAGTATAGAAGAACTTAGATTATCCTAAATATAAAAATTTATCCAAAATATCAGAGAAAGTAAGTGTATTTTCAATTATCTGACAACAATATTTGTTAAAATTATCATTACCCAAATTTGAAAAAATAACAAGAAAACATTTGGTTTTCTTTTTTAATTTACACACGTTACAACACCAAAAATTTGTCAAAATTCAGACGATACCATTGGATCAATTATAAAATATTACGAAATCATATTAATAACAAGTAAACTTAGGTACACACATATATCTTAAATTGATTAAAATTTAAATCTTAAATTTTATGCATATAAGTACAAAGTTGATACCATTTGATCAATTGAATACTCCACATTTGGTTGAAAAATTACCATTAGCCACAGCTACATAAATGAATGACAGACATACATGGAAAATAATGTAATAAGTGAACCTTTTCAAATATCAAAATACTAGCAGAAGTAGAAAATTGGTTCAAACACAACTACGCAAGCATCTTAGAAATGGAAAAATGATGTCAACAGTTTCCCATCTAATTGTCTCCGCATAGAGACCATTAAAGCCATTTGAACCAGGTTATGTACAATAAGCTCAAAAACACTAAATAATGGAGGCCAGCAGCTCTTCACAATTAACCTACTCCTAAAATAAAACTGTATCTACTATAAATCATGATTCAACTGACAATAATTACAAGAAACTACTTCTCTTTAAATAAGCTACAAACCAAAATGAAATCTTTCAAGAAAATCAAGAAAGATACTTGTGATTCAAAACGAGCCATCTCTGTCAACTCAGGTTCTCAGAGCCCGATGGTGCGGCCGGCTGAGGGTTTGATTTTGGAACCGGAGCAGCCACATGCTTATGGTGTTTGTGCCTTTCCTCCACCTGTGAGGCCACCAACTTATCATGGCGGAGCTGAGCTTCAACTGTCTCCGGGTTTGGCTTCCTTTTTACTTTCTTTTTGGGCAGTACTTCTGTTGGCACAGCATCAATTGGATTGTTGCTGGAGCTCCCCTTTGCTCTTTCTTGCTTCGGCTTGTCCACGTTAGGGACATTTGCAAAGACAGCAAGCGGACGAGCAGCAGGTAGAGATAATGCGGCGCTCAGAACTGGCTTGCTCACCAAAGGTGAAGTGTGGTCACGAGAATCTGACAACGATTTCTCATGAACATGTACTGATGGATTAAAATGAATAGCATCCCCCCGATTATTATCTTCCACTTTTGGTGCTAGCATCTTCTTCTTCTTGATCTTCTCTTGATCCTAAGCAAAGTTAATAATCAAAAGGGGTAGCATCCTTCACAGAAGTTCTCTGTACAACAAGTTTAACTGGCTATCCCCGCTTAATCTCAACAATTTAAGGTATGCATTGTCTGTATGTGCTTTAAAAAGCACAGCATTAATCAAGAGCCTTCAGGTTTCTTTGGGAAACAAGAAAACACATACAAGTGGAATAAATGAAAGATACACACACCTTCCTCCGGCCATGTAATGCCCTCCTCCGATCTTTTGCTTTATGTATTGCTCGTTTAATTCCTTCAGTATCCATGACTCCACTAGGCCAAAATGCTGCAAGCTGCATCAGGAATAGGCAAGCATCAAATTTTTACTTGCATAGCCACTACAATTGGACTGAATTATATTTGATAGGCTAAAGCAGCTATTAGTTCCTCAAAAAACCGAAGGAGAGTGGATGAGATGGCTGCATGGCAAGAGACCCCAAAGTTGCTAATATTGTTAAATTTTCCTCCCTCCTCTGTGTGTGTGTGAGGAAAAAAAGAAAAATAATAATAATGATGATGATGATTATAATTGTTCAGAGAATGGCTACCATCCATGTCAACACTATTGTGAGTGTCCTCGTAAATGATCCAGAACGCAAGTGCTAATATTTTTCTCACGTAATCTTTCATGTTCACATAGGGATTATTCATTATCATTATGAAACTGCAAAAGATCTTCTTTCATTAACCTATTTCTGTGGGAAACAAAACACCCCTCCCTCCCTCCCTCCCAGTTGGAGGAATGAATATCTTGAAAGTAAATGCTTGTGGTAGCATCATCAAACGTGGACCAGGCAAAATGTTGGTTTACTCACTTCAACTACTCCCTCAGGAACTAATTAAACAAAGGCATGTGTGTAGAAATGCAGCAGGTGCACAGTTCAGAACTTTTTCATGTACATTAAGGCATGCATTTCCCCCAATCACATACATAATAGACCTAATCTAGTGTAGCAATCATACCAATCAGAAGCAAATTACCTCTTCATACAGCCTTCTGACTGGTGGGCCTGAATCTTCTTCCAGTCTCTGCAATGAAAAAGTAATAGCAAAATAGCAAGTTAAATATATCATTGTAATATCCATTGAGGCACAAACTACTTCACTGCAAATAGGTCAATCTGAAATATTACCTCCACATAGAGGTCATATAAATCGCAGATCTTATTTTCCAGTGCATCATCCATGCTGTATTTTCGTTTCGTGGCTTCTTTCTCTTGTGGACCAGTTTCTTGAAAATCATCTGAATTTGAAGTTTGTTGCTCAACCTGCAAGTTATTTCAAATGTTGGGTGATAAATTAAACTCAAAGCATTCGTCCTTGATATTCCACACAAGCACCATAGCTACTTTGGTGGAGGGTGGGGGCAGGGGGTTCGGGACAAATATCTAATGCATTCCTAACATGAGGAGTCATCTCATGAGAAAACTCTGTTTGCTTCCAGTCGTGGGTAAAATCTGAAGATCATTATGAACCCAGCTAGACAATTCAATCTCAGCAATTGGATTTAGAATTAGTTCAAAATAGAAGGCATACTCTGGATTTCAAATACTGAATTCGCTGCCTAACCATCTCTGCAACTTCTTGTTTTATCTTCTGCAGTCGATCATCCTTCTCTTGTCTAGCTGACAATCCCAAATTAGCCATGATTTTAAGATTTCTCTGACAAAAAGCACACTTGATTAGCTGGATAATTCTATAATATTTTAAAAATAAGTTTCAATAAGAAAAGCCAGGATTATATAGCTAACTGCTGAGACAAATAAACAAGCATTAAAAAATATGAGAGAGAGAGGCAACACATAAGGTGCTTGGAGGTAATTTCTTAAATATCTAGGGTATGGTTTGCTTAATGATTATCTTGTTTTATTTCATAGCACTCTCCAAATTCTATATGGTTCTAGCAAGTTGTTTAGATTTGTTCCACACACACAGTCTCCCATAGCAATACTGTCAGAAGCAATAACAATCTGTACACCCAAGATCAAGAACACATCAGATCAACCTTCCTTCTGCATCAAAGAGTTAAAGGTTTCAACCAGGGGGAGAGGGAACCAGTTATGGCATGCAATTGAAAAGGCAAGAAATTGTGAGCATTCATATGCCAATTCCTGATCTGAAAGAGGAGATACCTTCAGCGTCCTAAGTTGCATCAAGTGGCCTACAATGCTCATCAGACGATTGATCACATCCTTCGGTATCTTCCCATAGCTGGCTTGCTGCAGCCATTCCAAAAATACAAAAATTTAAGTTATTTAACATCTCCCAAAAATAGAGGATAATGAAAGCACAAACCTAAAAAGGATCATTAAGTAATTGGTTAAGCGATAGGGAACTTTTGTTAGCTCTTAAGTACCGCTAATCTAGCAACTTTAGCCAGCTTCTGCTTTATTTCTGCCGGCAATCTCCTTTTAACTGCCTGAGAAGAATTATCAGGATCCTGAACCTCAGTTGAAGGTGGTCTAGCTGTTGATTTTCAACCACACACAAGGAACAGAAATAATCACTGCACGAGTTATGGCATAAGAAAGACAAAAAAGTACAATGATAATGGAAGTAGTTAAATACATTCAGCAACTATCTTCTCTAAATCCCTAATGGCCTTGTCGAGCATTGTAATCTTTGGTCTAACACTCGATCCTTCTTTTCTTGGCATGAGCGGAACCTTCTGAACAAAATGATGTATAAGGATCTCATTAGGTACAACAACAACAAATTGACAGCAGAAAGAAAAAGAAAGAAAACATGTAGATGTAAGTACTCAGAATATGAATTTGATCATATTTAAGTGATTCTCTTTCTGCTCAGACTATGAAGATAAAAAGAAATTTGATATAGAAATTTGAGATATATTGATAACAGTCAGCATATATAGAAGAGGTTATAACATCATGCACGTAAACGAGTTATGTCCCTTCGGGTTTTATATAATAAAAAAATAATGTTAACGAAGGTAAAGACATGGTAGTGAGCCAAACATTAGTCATTCAAGGGATCCATCATTTTCCATTCAGGATAACAATGCATTAACTCCTTAACAATATTAATGCAGATTAGACAGCTCCTTTATCTAGAAAATTCTTACCAGCTCGTTAAACCACCAAGAATATTTTTGCTTCATGTTTAAAGAATTCATGCTTATGCTAAGTAAAAGTAACAACCGAAACCCTATATTGATATGATCAAGTTTGGTGAAGAACACATGTGTTTGCCAAATATAGTTTTATTTGCTAGAACGATTGTTATTGAAAGAACCACATCTAATCTACAAGAAACTCAAAAGCCATCAATAAATTCTCTGTGATACTGTAACAACCCATGTGACACAGCTTGTGAGGAAATGATGAGGCTAATTTACAAGGTCCCAGGTAGCTTGTACCTGACAACATGATCTTAAACAATTTACGTAAATGAGACACTTTCGTGAAAAACTAACTTTAGGAAAGGCATATGCAAGGATTACTTACCGTAATTTGTGAGGAGTCCCTGCTTGCAGGGACATTAAGGTCAAATCTTTCAACAAGTCCACCTTTTTCTTTCCGTTGACTAGTTTGGCCCAGCTCATCAGCATTATTTAGTTGTTTTCCAGAATGAGATTTGCTTACATGTGAACTTTTATCATTCGTCCTCTGAGCTGAAGTATCTTGAAGTTCATTACTCTCATTTCGTTTGGTATTATGGTCCTGTGACAAGAGTCCAATTCTCTGCTGGTCAGCATCCTTATCCTGCCTAATGCCATCAAGGTTCAACTGTCCTGAAGGATCCATCAAAATTGGGGCATCTTCGGTTTTCTTCCTTAACGAAACTTCAGCGGCATTTGTTGGAGAGGCCTCAAATAGCATGCTAGAACTTTGCATGTTTGGAGCAGCCACTCGATGTGACTGACTAGTTGAGTTTCTTTCAATCAAGGTTGATGCTTTTCTACCTTTATTCCCCAACTTCACATGTTTGTTTGGATTCTGTAAATCATCATTCCCACCCTGACCTTTTGTCGCATCTTTTCGTCTCCTCTTTTTTGGCTGTGGGTTTGTGGATATGGTAGGTTCACTGCAACAGAAGTAAGGGGTAAACAACCAGAAGGACAAAAAATCTCGAGTCAACCGATAAACAAAAACAGAGTAAGAGCTTCTCCTGAAATTTAGAAAACTCACCAAGGAAGATAAATTTTCCCATAGTTGAAATAACTAAAGTTCAACAAGGAATTATAAGCACACAAAAAGCAACTGTAAAGTGCAAAATAAAAGACCCATAAATTTGAAAAACGCATCAAGGATTTTAACGGCAGGTCCTTTGGAAAAAAAATATATATATTAATTTTCAACATTAATAGTAATCGTGTCATCGCACCAGGTATGAGTCATTTAATTCACTCATTATTTACATCACAAACAACTCAAACACTTTTCTTACTAGCTCAATATGCCTCAGATTCATCTATTCACTATTTAATTTGCACTGGGAGGCAACTGCGTAAATTTAACTTTCCATTTCATTGCAGCTGCTGCTGAGTGCAGAAGAAAATTGATTTTAAGTATTGGTTGCTTTTTCTTCCATATCTCCAGCTCTTTGAGCACATGAAAAAATTGTGGGGCTCGCTTAACATAGACGCTATATCATGCATGAGTAGGTTCCAAGGACCTAATGATTAATCTTGCTAAATTTCTATATATTCCTATTATCTCAAACTGAAAACAATTGATTACAAGATCACACACTAGCATATAATCATAACAATAATGTTATCTATCAAAAAATATCAAAGCTAAATCAAAACAGAACTCACATGCGCTCCAACTTCCCACGATTAACAAAAAAACCATCATGTTTTATTGCTGAGTTATCAACCTGGAAATAATCGTCCTGCAAAGATGTCAAACTCATTTGATAACTAATCATGCCAAAATCATATATACAAATAAAAAAGAAATAAATAAAGTTCCACATTGCAATGCAGTTAAACGATGATAGAGCAGTGCCCACCAACTCAGTGTCATCAATAAACGAATCCTCTGTATCATACTCATCCTCATCAGGCACATCATCTAGAAAAACATCTTCGTCTTCACTACTAGCATCACCCTGAAAATTCCACTCAAGTAACATTTAAAAAAAATTCAAGGGAGTGAAAAGATAACCATGACCATGTAACTCTACAAATTAATAATCTAGGTAATTCACAAACAACAATTCACCACACCACAAAGCATTAAATTTACTAATATAAAACTCGCTTTGCAGCATACCTAACATGTCAATCAACTACAACTGTTGCTAACCAGAAAAGTTCAACACACAGAATCCACCATGATAAACTAACAAAAGCAACACCACTTGACAATGAATGGAATTTTTTAAACCAACATTATCATAATTATACCAAATACTAATTATCAAACAATATTAACGATTCATGGACTGCTTTGAGTAAACTATAAAAGTATAAAAGTTAAATGCACCATTGCAACTGAAACTTTTAAGATGTACCTCTAATGAATCCTTTCAAAATAACACATTCACTAAATAAAAGCATGACGAAATTAAATGAAAGAAAAAATAAAAAAATCTATAAATTGACATTATGTTCACAAATGCGACGAAACATACCGCATACATTCGCTCGATTTTCTCTATCACGTTGCTCAAACGGTTTGACCCAGCCTGAGCTTGAGAATCTTTTGCTTCATTCTCTGCTGGTTGCTTCAAAGACGCCACTATAGGAGGAAGAGGCGGGGTCTGAGAAACGGGCTGCTGATGGGCGTCCAAAGATGGGCGAGAAGCTGATGGGCCAGACCCGTTCGGCTTATTCGAAGTTACCTCTTTGAGAAGCTTTTTCCACGAAACGATTGTCGTTTCACCGGGCCTCAACTCCACCGTAAACCGAAGACGGTCGCCGGCGGATTCGAATGAGGACGTGGGTTTTGGCCCGGGACCTGATTCGGGCTCACCGCCTTCACCGCCGTCGACCATCAACTCAGAGTTTATCAACGAATTGACGAAATTAAGTCTTAGGGATTCAACGAAAAGAATGCGCAATTTTGGAAGAAAAACCCTAGAATGCAGTTGATCAGAAAGTGAGGGAGAGGGAAAGGGGAAATTCTTTTCTTTTTTCTTTTTCTTTTTTTTTCTTCCTTTTTTTTTTTTCTCTCCAAAGTGGTAACGGTTCTACCTACTATTGGCCGTATGACAAATCTTAGTGTAAGTATTTTTATGAGTTCTATTTGAGATTATAATAAAAAAGTTACATGAAAACTAAAAACATATAGCATATGAATTCACATACTCTTAAATAAAATATGGACAAAAAAATATTTAAGAACGTTTATTTTTATAGTATTTTTTATATATCATATATTTTTAAAGCATATAAAATTATTTTGTATGCATTATTAGATTATTTAATTTTATAATAATACACAACTTGAACACAATTATTTACAAATAAATTAATATTTATAAATAATTTTAATATTTTTGGGTTTTAAATAAATAAAATATTTTGTTAAAATGAAATATTATTTTTCAAGTATCATATAAGATATATATTGATATTAACAAAATCCGTCGTGACACATAAAAATCGACTACTTTCGATATGTATTTGATAAAAAAAAAAATTGTTCAAAAAAATGTGCATCAAAAGTTGAGACATGAGAAACAACTCATATTATTGTCTTAAGACTCTCATTCTTATGTATGATAAAATCAAATTTCATTCTAATTCGTAATCAATGAATTTGGTAAAAAACACATAATCATCACTTATCAAATTCATTATTAAACATGAAAGCTAGTCACCGCAAAATATTATTTCTTCAATACGCATTTAATGGAGATTTTTATTTTAATAAGAAAAGATAAACAACTTATAAATTGTATTAAAACCTTCAATTACTCATATGTGAAACAAAACCTTGTATCAATATAGCTCTCTAGTTAATGAGCTTGAACAAAGGCATTTGGCCGTCAGCCGTCATTAATATAACAGCATCAACGATGATGACCAAATCTATCATCAAATACGAAAGATTAATTATGTTAATATATCATCCCATTTATGTGTATTTAATGGGAGTTTTATCATATAAAAAAATACACTTAAACAACAAACGGTAAAAAAATAATTTATTAATTGTGTCAAGACTCTTGATTCATTTAACATCGAACAAAGTCGGATAGCATAACATATAATGTGTGTATACTAAATATCTATATTAATTATTGTTTTTAAAATTTAATATTGGAAATGATTATTAAAAAGCTTGTGTTAAAGAATTCATCCAATAAAATGTCTTATTGTTCGAAAGTAGAATCAAACCTCATCCAACGACAACATCATTCAATATAATTTGGTAACAAAATATTTTTTTTCTTCTCACCACCAAAATGCGAAAAAGAAAAAGAAAAAAAAAATCACATAAGGTGAACTAAAGTAGAATATTTTCCAAGTAATTATTATCTAATTCTAATAAACCCTCCCCCATTACCAGGTTAGGGTTTTTTCTCTACCATCTTACTGGACTGAGCACAGAGAGAATGTGGAGGCCATTAACAAGAAGATCTTTGCTCTACAGACGCGCGACAGCACTGAAATGGCGCCCCGCCGTCCTTCATCTTCAGGTACCCCACCATGAAACACCAGCACCACCGCTACCATCTACTGAATCTGCATCTCGTTTCGTGATTTTCTCGATAGCATCCCATTTTCACCAAAACCCGAGGTTTTTCTCGTCAAGCTCAGCTGAAAATTACGAGGTTCCACCATCTGAACCACCCATTTCGGAGGCTAATGAAATCAATGGTGGTTTTGATTTTACTGGGTTTGATGGGAATGCAAAATCTGAATTTGAAAATGAGGATTCTATTTTCGATGGCTTGGATGATTTAGCAGTGGATAAGGGTTTTGTTGAAAACTTTGATGGCTCTGTTGCTTTGGATGAAAATTTGGATTCTGTTGTCGTGGAGGGTGAGAGCTTAGGACAGGTAAAGAAGAATGATCCGGAGAAGGTGGAGGGCTTGTTGTCGTTGCTTCAGAGTAGAGGTACCATTGATGGGTGTTTGGAATCTAATTTAGATGGAATGGATTTGGTTTTGGATGAAGAATTTGTGCTGAAAGTACTTGAAACCCCGTATATTCCAGGGGAGAATTTGATCAGTTTCTTCAGGTGGGTTTTGAAGAGCCCAGGGTTTGAGGTGACTACTCCGGTGCTGGATGCGCTTGTTAGTGCAATATGCATGGAAAATAGGAAGAGAGAAGTGTATGCGCTATGGGATTTGATTAAGGAGGTAGGTGAAAAGGAGAAGGGGGTGGTGAGCACAGAGAGTTTAAATGAATTAATAGCAGAATTTTTGAGATTAGGAAAAGGGAAGGCAGCATTTGATGTTTTCAATAAGTTTGAGGAGTTTGGATGTCTATTGAATCCTGATACATATTATTCAACTATTGAAGCTCTTTGCAAGAGATCGTTTTACAACTGGGCTTGGTCAGTTAGTGAAAAGATGTTAAATGCAGATAAATTGCCAGATGCCGAGAGAGTTGGGAAGATAATTTCTTACTTGTGCAAAGGAGGCATGACAAAAGATGCATATTTGGTTTATCTATACGCTAAGGATAAGAAATTTTGTCCTTCTCGGTTGTCTATCAACTTCTTGATCAGCTCTCTATCTCGAATTGAGAGAACTGGTAAGGGAACTGACAAGGAAATCAATAAGGAACTTGATAAAGAAACTGTGTCCTTGGCTTTAGGGATGTTGAATGATTATTCAGCAGAAGATAGAAAATATGCAATTAAGCCATTTTCAAGTGTCATTAAAAAGTTGTGTTGGATTGAAGATGTTGACAGGGCAAAAAAGTTGCTTCTCGAGATGATTGAAGCTGACCCTCCTCCTGGAAATGCCATATTCAATTGTGTGATTAACGGGCTTACTAAAACTGGGGATATGAAGGAGGCGCTCAATATGATGAAACTGATGGAGAGCAGAGGCTTAAAACCTGATGTATACACGTTCAGTGTGATTATGAGTGGTTATGCAAGGACCGGTGGTATGGAGGAAGCATGCAAGATTTTTGATGAGGCGAAAAAGAAGCACTCCAAACTGAGTCCCATCACATTTCATACACTCATTCGTGGATTCTGCAGGCATGAACAATTCGACGAGGCTGTGAATTTGTTAAGGGATATGAAACAGCACGGAGTGAAACCCAATCACGACGAGTACAATAAACTGATCAAATCTCTTTGTTTAAAGGCTTTAGATTGGGAAACTGCTGAAAAGTTGCAAGAGGAGATGAAGGAGAATGGCTTGGCTCTTAATGGCAGAACAAGAGCTCTTATTGGTGCCGTCAAGGAGTTGAAGGAAGGAGTAAGCACTGACAAAATATCTGTAACAGCATAATATTCTACCAAATTGCCATTTTGCTGGGGCTAATGTTGCACTGGGAAGTTGATCCATCTCTTTTGCTGTTCTTTTTATTGCTTTTCTGTATACCCACATTTTGGTGATGTTAATCTTGAAATTGATGAGTTGCCGGTAGTCTTATATATGTTTCTTTGGAATTTAGGAGAAATGAGTTGTGTGGACTGAGATGTATTTCAGTTAGCAGTTTTAGCCTTAGATTAGTCATTTCATTTGGTCAATAAATAGGGTTGAGACATTTTGGTGAGAAATTAAGTTGGGATTTGCCTTGGCACTTTGTTAGCAGAATGATGTATCATACAATCCAAAACAAAAACAATGTTAATTGGCCTGCTCTTATGATCATATATTTTCAGTAAAATTCATTTATAAACTTTGTTGCTATAATTTCCACATTTTATGTCTAATTTCTAAGGTGGTATCTCGTGAATTTTCCCAGGCACAGGAGTTTTTCCTCAGAATATGCCATATTACACATTATCTATGTATTACATACTGTTTCTTTCCCAATTTCAGACCACATCGCTAAAACCAGAGCTTAGTTAAAGCGTAGCAGCTGTGAGTATTTCTATTTTTAATTATGTGTGTGTGTATTATTTGATTATTATGTTCCACTTACTTTTCCTGGACAGACAGCCCCTAGCTCCATTGATATTTCTTCCTAGTTTCCTGCAAGAGTTGGAGGAGAATACAAAATTGCCAAATAAATGGATGAAACAAGCGTATTGACTTTCGATTTTTGGCCTCACAGTTTAAACCCATTTTGATAGCAAAAATTGGCAGAACTTGTATTGCAGAACTTCATCAAAAGCCTTTTTGTCTATTAAAAATCTTGCATGCTAAGGGCAGATTATCAAATAAAATTTATCAAATTTGTAACAAATACAAGTCCATTCCAAATCCAACTAATTCAAACATTTCATGAAAGGGAAAATTTATACTTTGTGTGGAAAAAATTGTGTGCCTGACTCTCATATCATTCTATATCTGGAGAAAAGTGAAAAGCTGTGAATAATTCCGCAGAAGAACAAACAACTTTATCCCCACCCTAAGGGCAAATGGGTGCATCTGTATTCACCTACAATATTTTGAAGAACTTGTGTTTCCAGTAAAACCGAACCTACAAAAATCGCAATGCACCTGCTGGAAAGCCATGCACTGCTGCCTTGATAACCTGTATTCCGCAAGACAACATCCATCTGTCGAGGAAAATGATGGCCGTATCAAGCATATGAACTCAGAACAATCAGGCAGATATCTATACAGCAATCCTAATCGTCAGGGTCCATTTCCTCATCCTGATCTGCAGAGGGCATTGTATCAGCTTGGCTATTTTCATCTGATTCCAGCAGTTCTGTGTCAGTTTCATCTTCTTGTGTATCAGTATCATCAGCAGTGCTCTCTTGCGATCCAACTGTTTTGAGACCTTGCTGCAGTCCTTGAGGGCATTTGTCCTGTGCTCCGTACAGAATTTGAAGGTTGCCGCCCTTAATGAAATCAGCATTCTTGACGGTTGTACAAGAACATTCAGGTAGAGGATGAGAAAGAAATGACTTCGGCTTAGATTGATGAAGTTCCTGCATGATGGCATCTTCTGATATGCTTTTGTTAAGATGTTCTCTTACTATGAGAGTCCAGTTGCGTGGAGGATGGTAAAGATGATCGCTGGTAGTATTGAAGAGTTTGGTAAGATATTTCCTGCATAAATGAAGAGGGACAAATTATCAGGGAGGAAAAAGCTTTGAGAGAAATGAGACTTAACATCAACACAATCTCCCAGCATCCTCAGTTATAATTAGAAATGTCCCAGTTTTCTATATCCAAACAACAAAATTTTCCATCACACAACAGCTAAATAATTCAAATGGGTGACAAGAATACTTGGAACACCCAAAGCAATAGAGAATAACACTGGATTCGCATGTACTGAAATTGTGTGCTTTAGAAACTCAACATTTTACCTGTCAGGTCTATACGTTCTACTCGAGGCCATTTTGTACAACCTATGCCCCCTTACCAAGCTGGAAAAATCTGGCCATCCACTACCATCATTGTCAAAACCAGGAATGAAGGCATCAGCTTCCACTGAAACAATATAATCAAGAGCATCCCAGAGCAAACGATGTGCTTGGTCCCTTAAATCATTTGGTGAAGGGTCTGGTTCTGAATCTTTTTCGTTGATCCATCCATACCAGCCTTCTTTTTCATGTTGATAAATAGGTCGGTCCGGAGGGGGAGGAAGAGGCCTAGGACGAGGACCAGCCTTGTCCCATTCTTCTTTTAGTTGTTTTGCAGTCTTTGATGGCGGGAATTCAAATGAATTCTCAGGAAGCTGGGTTTCCTGGCCAAATATATTGGCCAGCTCTTGTTTACTGCACAAAGAAGTACGGTCCACTGAGTTGGCGTACATGGCACGTAAAGGAATCAGAACTCTTTGGCCCCCAAAAGTTTCAGAACCTGCCAAGTAGATCCTTGTTCTAGGAGGGTAACCCATAGCTCGAAGAAGAAGTCCAACCTACAATTTTTATGGGAACAAAAATAAACAAATAAGTAAGCTCTTGCTTCAACTAGGAATATATGTTAGGTAAATGCTACATAGCAAATTCAAAACCATTTCCATTCCACCAGCTGTTTGCTTCAAATTTTCACTCATTTGTTCTTTGTTCCTTTTCTATTTTTCATGTATGAATTATTCAGTAAGATCTTGGGCAAAGGTACAGGATGTAGAGGAAATAAGTTCATGCAACAAAATCAGGCCATTACTAAAAGTAAAAACCAGTTGAAGTTTTTAGGTGATACAGAAAATATCAGGACCCAACAGAAGGTATAACTGAACTCCAACATGAAAGGACAGTAATACAGCATAGAGCACTGACATGTCAAAACAAAAGAATGATGCAAGCCTCCAAACTAAAGTTGTAAGTGACTGAACCAAAATATCTTTTAGCCTCTAAAAATAGAAGGAAAGTGTCCGGATATATTTTAACATAAAACATAAAGATACCTCTTCTGGCATTAGAGGGCACGAACCATTTCCTTTTTGAGTACGTGAATCCACATTTAGATCTCCTTTTATTATTCCTTGTTTGATCATCTGTGCTCGACGGTATTGTATGAGTTCCGTATGTACATCCTACTCAGAGAGAGAAAGGAAGTCGCAGGGTGAGTTCACTAGCAAGCAGTAATCTCTGACTTTCCCACCATAACAAACTATGAGCATTAACTAGGTAACAGAAATTGTGGCATATCCATATTGTCAATGATTTATACCAATTTTTGAGAACTACAGTCTCCATTAGACTTAACTGCTTAAAAAATATATAAAATGAGATGATTAGTTTCCTTTATATGCTTTTGGCTGCACAAAGTAGATGTGAAAATTTACCCAGTGAAAAATACCAAAAATTTGCAAAAGAATGGAAAAATCTAAAAGCAAAGAATGAAACACATTTGGCATGGTATATAACAGCATGAGTTTTCCGAGCTACATCAAGCTTTAAGACAAATGCATAGGACAAATGCATTCTCAAAGAGCACCAACATGGAATCTGAAAGCTAAATGCCATTCACAGATTTGCCATACGCTGGCCAACTTTTTCAAGGAAGATGATAGCATCCCCAATCATCTAAATAAGATAAAAATAATAAAAAATAAAATAAAAAATAAAAAGTAAAGATAAATCCAGTTAAAATAAAATTAACAATTGGATTTTTCTATTATAAGAACATGATGCAATTGGAAAACATATCCGAACCAAAGGCCTTGACCGACCTCAATTTAACCATTCAAACATCAGAAATCAAAATATAACAGCATGGCTTGTAAACCGATGATTAAGCTTCATATTTACCTGAAAAAGTTCAGCACAACCATGATATGCAAGGGTATCCCTCTTCAACCCCGGATGGTAAGCAAGATACGGTTGACCAGAACCTCGTAGCCTAAGAAATGGGACGAAAAACTGTAAGAGCATCACCTTCACTGCATGCCATTACTCAAAAGCATATAGAGAGACAGTTCTTTTGGATTTTCATAAAAACTATCGGAAAAAGCTAGAGAAAATTTGCTTAGACACTAAAATCTTGCTCAGGAGGGTTCTGAACAAGTTCATTCCTGTTTTGTTATCAAATGTTACTATCTTTTTGTACACAACATGAACACAATTATACTAATTCTCCAATTATGGTCAGACTTTATTTCTCCCTCAAAATTATTTCGCTTATGCATCAAACAAAATCTTCAACAATTTGGACTTCAAAAGCATAGACTGCCCAATCTTCTATCAGGGCAAAACTACTCAAAAGATAAAATTTAATATCTTCACCAACATCGCTAGTGTAACATAAGATGAGCCCAGCTTCTCTAGCATTTTTGAAACATGAGCAAAGAACAATACTCTAGCAATAAAACCTCTAAGTTCAAATCTTGTATCGACGTAAAGGTGAAATGAAATTAGGAGTCAATTTCAGAAGTCCTTGTTCAGAAAAAGACCCAATAGCTATAGTCTACTAAATAATCAGTTCTAATGAAATAAGCATCAGGTTATAAATTTCCCAAATCTTAGCAAGGTTGGTAAATGAGGTGCTTTTACCCCATTCACTAAGAGTAGAATGAAACAGTTGCAACATTTTCTTCATGTACATTTTTAGCACGTCATCACTCATGAGATAAAATTGAGGAGAACAGTTCTGTCCCAACTTTATGATATTTAGTAATCTGTCAATCATCTATCAAATAAAGAATTGTGAAAAACAAATAGCAAAACCGATCACGTTACTCACCTTTCTACCATTCGGTGTGCAAGTTCAACAATTTCTGCACGGAAATGAAGTGCATGAAATGCAACTCGGCACCTGAGCCTCTGGTACTCAACTAAGTTTGAGGGAAGAATGGACTAGGAAGAAAAAGGAGCAAAACGATTCATTCATAATGGGAAAAAGTCAAAATAAAGCCATTGTAAAGCATGAAAAAAGAGGAAAATCAGCATGTGTCACCAACTTAATGTTGTCTCAAGAGGTGCAGTCGATAAAAAACAAGAACAAGTATGAAAAATGAAAATTCAATCAGTACTCAGCAGAACACCAAGGCAAAAAGGTTTCCCGTACATCAGAACTGTTTCAGCATAGAATATCACAGTTCACAAAAGTCTGCATAAGTTCAACTCCTTAGTTATATCTCTGCACCACTCTTATTACTTTTTGTATTTAAGTTCTTTACAGGCAAATGTACTAAAACCAGAAAGCTTATGCATCACTTTAATAGTCAAACTTCGAAAATCTAAAATGGCAATTTAAAGTTGCATTCCTGCATGTCAAATATCTATAACATTTGGGGCTAAGCAAGAAGCATCAGATACAAAAAGTTCATGCTCAGATATATCTTATGGTTTGCTTGCATAACAGATCCATTTTTCACAGTTTCCACCTCTATTGGCACGAACAGATGCATTAATATCTTAGACGACAGTCTGTGCAACTGAAGTACAAATCCGATGAAAACTGGATCTATTGGTGAGTTTTCCAACTCCGAACTAGTCTCTGTTCTTGCTCAGAGAGTAAGCCAAGTGGGTACAGGTCGTCCCGTCTTCAAGGATAACATGATTCGACTTTCTCAATACACCAATACACTAAAACATTATAAGCACAACGGATATGATCTGCCCGCTCATGATAGCTTTGGTTTATAAGTTTTTTGTCTCAATACAATAACATCAAATATTTAACATTTTCCTTCTGTCCCTTGGCATTATAAGTCAAGCATATTGTGTGCTACTTCTGGTCTAAAGCAAACATGGCACTGTTATCCGAGTATTGCAGGCACACATTTAGTTTGCCAATACACCATGTCAAATCAATTTGCCTATTGACTGGCTGCAGTGAGGTAGCTGAAGTCTTAAGTCTTCTGCTACCAATTACAGTAGATCTTTATAGTCACTCATAAGATGTCAGCAGACATTACTCCTAGCAAACAAGTCAAAGAATGGACGAAAGAAATAAAAAATATGTACCTGCAAGCATCCTCCATCTGTAAGTATTAAGCCAACAACCTTTGCATTCTTCAGTTTTGGCAAAATATCATGCAAATAAAAATTGGGCGAAGAAGAACTTTTGGGTCTGAAGACTGGATATTGCTTCCGTTTCCTGCCCTCCTTCAAGTTTGATGGTAAACTCTTTACAATGATCACATCACTTGCTAGAGCTGCTATGAATTGCTCTTCATCGTAAAGATATGAGAAACTCTTGAACTTGGAGCTGCAGTATATTTAATATAATTTAGTATTTAGAAATGTCAACATGGTGTAACTTGTCCATCTTAGCATTTTCTCAAACTTAACAGAAACCTGATGCCTTTTGATTGTAGGCTTTCTTGAATCTCAGGAATAACAAGAGTAGCATTTAGAAGCCTAGACACTGTGACCAGATCGCATATCTATTACATTTAAAATCTGTTAGGAACTTCATACAGAGCAAGACAAAAAGACATCTTAGAAGAGAAAACTAGAATACCGAGGTTCTGATCTTCTCAAAGCCACCATGAATTTTAGCATAAATGAAACCATTGCTCTGCTCATTTGGAACTGAAAATGGAGAAATAAGTTAGTTTCAGATGGTGTGGAAGCATGGTGGAATTTCATAGTTAAGCTCATCATATGGAGATTAGTAAGCGGCATTGCAGCAAGCAAACTACCCGTGGACATAATTATTCCTCAAGTAGACAAAATCTTCTGATTGATCTGTTTTAAGAGTAGATGTTGTCTCTTTCCTATATTAAATAAAAGTTCAGATGACTATGAACAGTAAGTGCAAGAATCTTTTCAGTTGTTAAAAGGATTTGCTATGTGTTTGCGCAAGACCTGCAATATGGGACTCAATGCAGTTTCAAGTATAGGGAATTGAGCTATTTAAAGTTAATTAAGACCAAAAAAAATTCCTTTTCTATCAAGATTATGGTAATTAAAATGTCGATGAAGAGTACATGCAAAGATCTTTTAAAGCATTTAAGGATCCATTACAAGATCAGAAAATATACTCGCAACGGTATAATATATTCTCTGAAGCATGTAATAAATGCGTAAGAGAATGACCACAAAACTGAAGTATAGGGATTAAAAAGTCAATAAAGGAACAGACCCACGGAAGTGAAAGAATAGAGAGTATATCTTACATGAAGAGCACATGAAGTAGGAAAAAGACATTGTGCATATGGATACTGTTGCAATCAATTTCAAGCCATTTTTAAAGTAGTCCTAGTTGATATTCAAACTATAGATAAATCACTTTTGTTTATATATGTGTCTCTGGCTTCAATGATTCACCAATGGTACTCAGGAAACATTTTTGAAAATCCACATACTAACCCATAAATTCTTATACCACTCTCAATTTTTCCTCTTATACTGCCATGATACACAGATTCTGTTTGCAACCAACTAAATCCTCAAGATCTTCCCGAGAGCACCACCATTTCATTCAGCCCAAGTGCACATTTTCAACTAGTGTTAGGAGTCGAAATTTGATAATTTACTTCTTTCTTTCCAAGCACTAGTTTATAGGCCATCTAAAACATCAAAGACAATTTTCACCAAGACCCGACAATCATGATACAGATGTATATAAGCAGTGTAATTTTACACAATCACTTTGCTACAGCACGAATAACAAGTTAAATGAAAAAGTAACAGAAGTACAAACACTTAGTGGGAATGCATAATGCATGATTACATATTTGAATCTGAGGCTTATGCATGTGGTAACCTATGAACACAATTTCATCTTATGAGTGCAATAGGGTCCACTTTCAGAAAAGCTCTTAATTCCAATAGTAACAACTCTGGTACATTACCAAGATAAGGTATACTTCTTGGGTTCGGATAAGGCTGCAGCAGCTCCAAGGCATTCACCTTTCCCCACAATCTCCTATATCCAGCACCCTTAACCAGCATCCACAAAATTATCCACATATTAACAAGATATAAAGAATCTAATTTTAATACACAATTTTATAGATTCAATACATGAAGAGCCCATCTAGCAACTTCCTTCACCTTTCTGCTGGGGTTGTCAATGAAATTCAAATCCTCAGTAAAAGCTGAGACTGCACCATACTGCACAATACTGGCGCTCGACTTTGCGAGAAACAAATGCACCATTATCGATGCAAATGACAATACTAGCCCAGCAAGCGCCGCCCATTTTATTTTCGATGTCATTCGAATCCTTTCAAACTACACCACTCGCTCTCACTCCCCCCTACCCTACAAGTCTGCAATGCACATTCAATATTACCACCGGAAGAACTAAATTAAATAGCATCCAATAAAAGTAATATCAAGTCCAACTCAGAGCCCAACCCACTGTAATTTGAATCAAACCAACCCAAATCGTGATCGAAAGAGAGTGACAGAAACCAAACTCGTAAAATGAGTAAAATAGCAAGATAATGAAAAGTATGATTATTACCGAGAGAAGGGGTCAAATAACAGCATGAGCAAAAAAAACCTAGAAATCGATGAAACGCTTCCATATACAGGTACAATACTTATAATCACCGGATCGCGGCTGAGCTACCGTACACCAAGTTGAATAGGCAATTCAAGAGAGAGAAAGCGCGGGATCCATTCCCAATGGAGGCATCAATGCAAATTTAACCCCTCCAAAAAAAAAAAAATGGGTTCCGTTGAAATCACGAAACCCTTTTTCTCTTTATTTCAATTCTTTTATCGGATCGATGTGAAAATAAATTCCCAATTTCAGTACTCAACACTGGTTTTATCAGAATCCTTGAAACCAAAATGGGAAAAAAAAGGCAATTTATAAAAAAAAAATGACTTCCTATTTGCGAAGAGTGACAGATGGAAAGTGTAAAGGGTTTAAAGATTTACGTATACATTTTTTGAATATATGCAAATGCTAATCGGCATTTGGGATCATTCGTTTTTAGTTGCTTTTTTTCTCTCTTTTTGTATTTTTTTTCAATCATAGTTTTTTTTCCAGGTAAACATAAATATTTAAAAATATATCGTATTTCGTGTTTTTTCAATTACCGTGATGCCCCTACTTGTGTTCTAAATTTCCAGGCTCGGACATGGGTAAACTTGGAATGAAAATCGTATATGTGCATCATCAATTACCATGCTACCCCCACACATCCCAAAACCACATTCACAATACCGTAATTTTCAGACTTCGACAAGGGTAAATTGGAAATTTGGAGAAATATATATATCTCCGTTGCTGATCCATTTTCTGCTATCCATTTAGCTCAGCCCAAAATAAAAACCAAAATGAGGCCTCGGGGAGCCTGGGATTTCTGCAAGGGTGGTTGCCCCTCTCTGCTGGCCTATGATTTATTTTTTTCAAAAAAATCCAAACAGCCCTTTAATTTTAGCAACAAGCAAAAGATTATCTTCTGTATATATATACATATATATATTTCACAATTCCGGATGGGATTGGACATGAGAATCTCCATGTTTCTGTTGCTTGAGCAATCTAAGGCTATGTTTGGTTTATGTTTTCATTTTCAAAGTCCCTTTTCTGCTGTTGGTTTTGCAGTACATTTGTTATGGATCTGGTGGATGAAGAGGCTGTGATGATTTCTTTTCTCCTTTATTTTCGGTTTTTCTGAGCTGATGGATCGGCTTGAGAAATTTGACCCGTATCTTGGCGGGGCGACCCGGACGGCATCGTGAATTTGTATCACATGCAACCGGTGGATTGCAGCCATGGCGGAGTCGCCTTCTCTTTGCCTTGTTTCTATTGCAGATCTGAGCCTCCTTTGCTTTCTGGGTTTTTTTCTTTTTTTGTTCTCCCAAAAGAAAATTTGATATTATGTAATAAATTTATTTAATATATTTAATATTCTTGAATAAATTTCATAAATGATCAAGAAAATAGTAAAACTACTATAATACTCTATAATAATTCAATCAAAGTAAATAATAAATTTATTACTGCACTTAAAAAAAATTAATCAAGTCAAAATTTGAATGATGGAAGAAATATTAACATTTTTGTTGTGTTGCTTAATATATAATACTAAGAGCCTGCTTGGTGTTGTTTTCTGTTTTTATTTTATATCTTCACCATGTTTAAAATTTAAAAAGATAATAGAAAAATAAAATAAAAATATATTTATATTTAAATAAATTATTGAAAAAATAATAATTATATCATGATTATTAAATTGTAGATTGGAAGTGATAGTAATAATAACAAAAAAGAGAAAATATATAAATTATTAAAAATATATATAATTTATTTAAAAATACATTTTAATAATAAAATAAAAATATGTTAAAAATATATATGATGTATCTTAATTTTTAAATAATAAAAAACTTAATAAGAGCTTTGAGAATAAAATCTAATGAGCCCTAAAAACTTTTAGTATGGAGCGATTGTGGGTTGGTTGGTTCGAGGACAACATAATAGAGCAAATAACACAAGAACAAGTCACACATTTACAAAAATAAAAAAGAATAATGAATTTTAATTTAAAATAATGAATATAGCTATTTTTATTGTGTCATAACTTGAGTTATGTATAATATTACATATTTGATTTATTTTGCTACATACATATTTTAATTACTTTACCATAATAATTTTGGTTTTCCATTTTTCTTTTGCATTTCTCCAAATACTTTGTATGATGCCAAATAAATTATTTAATGTTTTTTGAATGAAATAATACTTTATTTTATCTAGAAGTCAATTCAAAATTTGAGTCTACTTGAGAAAAAAAAAAGAAAGAAAGAAAAATAAAAAACAACACAAGAAGCAAGTGGTACAAGCATTTGCAGCATTCTAGGAGACAACCACCGCTTCTTAAAATGTGCCCGCTGAATTACCCGATTTACCCTTCCACACCCACAAAACTCGACCCTTTTACGCCCGCAAATACCAGCTCGAACAGGGGCAAATAGAGACCCAGCCACACGACATGCACTCAAAAACCCCTTTCCACGCCCACAATCAAAGCACTCGTTAGCTCAAGAATTCTGAAAAAAATGAGGCG
>JACGDI010005455.1:115234-133498 GCA_014898725.1 Jacaranda copaia | reverse complement strand
GGGTCGAGTCACGTCGACCAAACTTAGAATGATGAGTTCGGAAGCAGCCTCCAGGTCGATACGAGTCGACCGCACGGCTTACCATACGGGGTCGATACTAGTCGACTAGTCTGACTTCGCCTCTGGGCTATCATCACAAGACTTTGGAAGAAGCCCTCAGGTCGATACGAGTTGACCACGGGGTTTCTTATACGAGGTCGATACTAGTCGACCAAAGTGACTTGCCTCAGGACTTAGTGGGTTGAATCTTCTGAACTTGGGCCTGTTGGGCCTGCTGGATTATACTGTTTCACGCCGGGTCTCGTGGGCTGTCTCATTTGTAAAAAGGTCTATTGAGCCTGTTGGGCTATCCCATATCAACTATATAATATGTTTTTTAAAATATGTATATATAATATATATTATGTCTACATATATTGTAAATATATTTTATGTTTTTTTTGTAATTTTTTATAGTAAGGATAAATGGGACGTTTCACATTTTGTGGTTTTTTCATAAATAAATAAATTTTTGGGGGTTTGTGGGTAATTAGTCCTTTTTTCTTTTAACGGTTTCTGTTAATACTTATGGTGGAGGATAAAAAATGTTAAAAAAATTATAAATTTGAACTAAAAGTGATTAAGTATCAATTTATGGGACTAATAGTAAAAACACATGTAATGTGGGACAAAAAGTGCCATTTTCCCCATTGTTAAAATTTTTCTCTTTTTCTTTATTGGTATAAATCCAAGGGTTGTCGAGGGTATGGTGAAGACATTGCTCCCAAACAACTTGGTTCGACCTCACCCGTCTACCACACCAAAACTACATTCATCAATCATGTTGGCCAAGTTGAAATAGCTACTTTCATATTATTTTTAGGTATATATATGTATATAAAAAGTTTGCTAGATTTAAATTAATCTTCAACCTTATATTTAAAGCGTGAGACTTATATCATTGGGTTAAAGGCTACTTGTACTATCAAATTAAAAAGTAAATATCTACTATAAAAAAATTACTACGAAATTAATTTCATAACTATAGCTACAAATTATAACTATGAATTTTCATAGCAAATATAATTTTTTCAATTTTAATCAACAAAAATTATTAATTATCAATCCACAAAATTATATGTTTGAAACGCAACAATTTGTCGTGCATAATCTGTAGAAAAATTAATATATATCAGAACAAGAATGATTATCACCTACGACTTGATCGTAGTGACAATTAGCTATGAGAGTATCAAGTATCAACTTTAAATTTGGTTAGAACAATTTTATATAACCAAAGCTATAAATTTTTAGTATTAGCTATAGATTAGCCGTTAACACTCTAATTTCTTAAAATTAGGGATGAGAATATGTCAGGCTACTTGTTAGGGGCCTATAGCCTACTTAAGCCTAGCCTTTTTTATAACAAGTCTAGGTCAGTGCTTAAAAATTAGCTTTTTTAATTAAATAGGCTAAGAGTATGCTATTTTAAAAGCTCACAAAGCCTAACAGACCAACCTGTTTATCCTTCTTCATATAAAAAAATAATATTAAATAATTATCTTATTACTAATTTTCAATAGTGAAGACTCCTATAAAATTCTTTATGTTTTTTAATCTTATTTTTTGTTGAAATAATATTATTTTAGACTTAGATTTGAGCTTTTGTAAATATACATATGTTATTTATAATTTCGATTAATCTATAGTTACAACTTACAAGTTTGAGCATATTAAAATTTTAGATTTATTTAATTGAAGTTTTAGAAAAAAATAAACTTTTAGATAGGTTTTCAGACCAGGCCAAAACTTCAAAAATTATTAAAAATGCTAGGTTTAGACCTAAAAAAAAAAATCTATCATACGTAATAAGTTAGGCTAAGGTTTGTCATTTGTATGGTAGGCTTAGTCTATTTAAGCCAAAACTTAGCCTAATCTATTTCCACCCCTACTTAGAAAGATACAAATATGTGCTTTCCAAGAGCAAAAGGTACTGATAGAGGGGAGAGGGTGGTCTAATAACTTTATGCATATCTTAGAACACAGTAAGAAATTGCATGGTTGATTTTGATGGAGGCGAGTCTTTGTAGAAGGGTTTGGAGGGGGCGGGGGTGGGGGGGTGTCTGACAGAGAGAACCCGTTCATGAATGAGGATTGGATCTGAATCCATAAAAATTTTGGCCAATCAAATTTAGTTTTGCATAATTATTTTAAGAGATTTTTTGTATTAATTAAACATGAATTATCATATATATATATATATATATATTTTAATTTATCAACTCCATCTATTATATCCCAAAAAAAATGTGAATTGTTATTTTATATTTGTTATGTTGGGATACTGAATTTACACTAAGAATTTCATGGATTTTTCTATTATATGCTTTTATTTTTTTTAAATTAGATGGACAAGAATATTAATTATGAATTTTCTTGGATATTCTAATGCCTTCTTTAACATTTTCTTAGAATGATATGATTTTGCATATATGATATTTGTTTGTGATTATTTTTTTACATTATAAAGAAATTTCATAAATCAGTTGAAATTATATTACTACTACTACTCTACTAACTTTGATGACATACTTAATTTTGCAGGCTTTTTGAAATAAAATATTGCTATCTAGTTCAAGTCAATCATCTACTTAATTATTTTGAAAGATTTTTTTATATTAATTTAACATGAATTGTTTATGAATTATTATAGTAGTTTTTTATATACTAACTCTATTTGTTATACTCCTACCACAACCCAATCAAAAATATAAGTTGTTATTTTATAATTTTTATATTGGATGTTATAATCTCAAAATTGATCCTATATGGGGCAAATTTGAGACATGCACAAATTACCATCCCGGACCTCAACTTATATGGTCTTGACTGAAGAGTTGTTTGAGTTAGATAGGGCTAGCATGAACATATGGCCATTGGTTTAGAGCCCACTAAGAATTTCTTATTTTTTATATAATATGTTTTTATTTTATTTTTGAATTAGATGGACAAGCATATCAATTGTGAAGTTTCTTGGACATTCTAATGATTTATTTAACATTTTCTTAGAATGATATTAATAAATTGTAATATTGCAATTATACAAAATTATAATAGTTTACAAAGTTCGTGATATATAATATATTTAAATCTAGGACACCATTTTATATATAATATTGTATTATTGCACAATTCAAGATGTAAGTTGAGATTATTAAATTAAAAGTATGTATCAACAATTATTATTTTCCATAATCACCAATCATTATTTTTCATTTTTATTAATTTGAATAAAAAATATTTTTTTACCAAGCCTAAACAATAAAAAAGTTCCTAACTATTTCAAAATTAGATTTTTAGAAAAATATTTATGAAGTTACACATATATCATTAATTATTTAAATTAATGTTGGTTGAATCTTTTCTAACGGAAGATAAAGGTACATATTATGCATTAAGAGTTTAAACATTAAAAGAAAAAAATAAAATCCATGCACAGCACGGGGTACATGCTAGTATAATAGTGTAGATATATATCTTATACCATTTATATATATATATATATATTATCTTTCTATTATTATTGTTACTATCTATCTTCATCTACAACTTACTAAATTCAATATAATCATTATTTTTACAATAATTTATCCACATAAAATTCATTTTCAATTCATTTTTACTAACTATTTTTTTAAATTTTAAAAATGATATAAGTAAAAATTAAAATTAAAATTAAAAACAAGTGAGCCCTTAGCTAATTAGATTTTTGTGGGATTCTACCTAAATAATGTGTTCCAAGCTTGTGCAATTTGTTTTAAGTCGTCAAGTGGGTAATTTGCCCAATAACATTGTCCTCACACATATATTTGAATTGATGAGCGTTCAATTTGTTCAATACAATGGTCATCATATATATAAGTTGAAATTTAATTGATCTAATTATATAATCTTCACATATATTTATTTAAATTATCAGGTGGTCAATTAGTTCAATAACACAATTCTCACAAAATTTAAATTTAAACTTTAACAAACTTTTAATCAACCTGCATACAAATGTGTGTAAAAAAATTATTCAAGCTATAATATCTAATTTTGAAAACATAACGAAAATTCAATAGTTTTTAGATTTTTTTTTTCAAAATTGCAATTAGATTCTAATAAATGTAATATGTACCTATATTAATGAAATATTCGAAATCATGAGATGAATATATGACTGAATGTTATGTATTGCTTTAAGACAATATTACTTTGATTTGCACTATAAGGACAATAAGATTTTTTTCTTTTTAAAAGAAATAGAAATGATATTGAGCATTATTACTTTCGTATGCCAAGTGATGAAATATTTTTTTTATTACAATAATAATTTTTATAAGTTGAGCAATAAAAAAATTATGTTAAAATTCATGTTATCGACAAATAGTAATACATGTATGATGATAATAATAATAATCCTAAATTATCACAATATATGTTATTAATTATCAATAATTATATTATAAAAGTTCTTATTGCTATTATGTCGTGATGAAATAAAAGCTCTTATCATGCAATATATATTAAAATGAAAAAAAAGTTGTTATCGATTAATATTCATCGTTAATGCTACCATCACTTAATTTTTCTCACTAACCTTTTTCTAAGTAATTATTGTTTTACTAAGTAATGACTGTCTAATTATAAACCAAACGAGAGGAACAAAATCATTATAACCATACATCAAATATAGTAAGCTTTAAATAAATAATCTTGGGACTTCAAAAAAGTGTCACACATTAATTGGCTTTAAAAAAATAAAATAAAAATTTTGAAATATTGATTTTGGAACTTTAAAGAAGAATCACGCATTAATTGATGTTGATGTTGGTGCTATAAATGAGTAATTGTTTTGTTGATGTTGATATTAAAATTATTTATGTCAATATTCTAGATTAATTAATGTAAATGTTGGTCAATTTTGTCGGAAAGTGGAAAGTGTATAAAAACATTAGGCCTAGTTTACTTTATAGGATTAATTGGGATGAAACATTTTATTTCATTTAATACCTTACTTACTTCAAAATTTAGAAGTTCGGAATAAAACGAGAGTCGTACAAATATATATATATTTTTAATTTATACACTTACACATTAGGAATTCTTTCAGAATCCAACTCTTAACTTCAGATTTATACCGTTGGGTTACAAACCACTCGATCAATCAAGTAGTACAAATGTTGAATTTTAAGGGATGGGATGTTTATGATCGAGTCGTACATATGTTGTGGGCGCTATAGTAATCTGTCAAAACAGTCCCCTCAAATGCCAATTAAATTACCTTCGTGCCCTCCCGTTTCTTCCCTACCACCATTCGTGTTTTTTCCCCATTACTCCCCATGCACTGTTAAAAGTTTGGCTTCTTTCCCGTTATTCCCTAATCTTTACTAGCCGCCACTTTCCAGCCCGCTACAGTGGAGGTGGTTTAGGGCCCATTAATTGTAAGCATTAGTTTGTTTTTTTCATGTATATATACTGAAATTTTAGCCTTTTTAAAAATTATCTCAATATTATCCCTTATTAAAATAAATAATCTTACAATTATCGACTTTTATTATTCATATCATCCAATAAAGTAAATGTAATTCAAAAGGTATAAAATTATTTTAATTCTATTTTTCAACTATTATTTCATTCTATTGTTCTATATCCCATCTCACCAAGTAAACGAGCACATCTTCAGTGTAAACAATACTAATATTACTCGTGTATATTGGGGCGACATGGCACTGAAAAGTTATTGCCAAACATATTTAAATTTAAAAAAATGATTTTTCAAATATAAAATTGGTAATTTTAATGAAAATTTTAAACATCAAAATTTCAATTCAATAGGAAATTTATGGTTATGGAAAATTTGAAATTTTGGATCAAATTTTTAATTCAATTTGAAAGATCTGAAAATTGAATTTTTTCCAAGCCTAATTTAATTTTAAAAAATAAAAATAAAAATAAAAATGAAATTTGACTTTATTTTTTAAAACATTCTATTTTCAAAATTTTAAATCCAATTTTAAAATCAATTAGAGATATTTTGAAATCTTCTGAAATCAAAATTGATTTTTTAAAAAAAAATCAAATTCAAATCATTTAAGGTCAAATGTTAATTTGTTAAAACTATATACATGGAATATTTTTAAAAATTAAGAACCAATATGGAATATTCATATTATAACAAAAACTTATGAAGATATTGTAAAGAATGGCCAAGTTAAATGGGGTATTTGTAGAGTTTGGCCCTAAATGTATAATTTCATATATTGCAATGATGTAGGCATTACCAATATAGATTGACACACAAATATAAGCAAGAATACTCTTATAACTATACAAGTAAAAATTATTTCCACACCTTTCAATAAATATATCATAAATTAATTAAAACATAGGCTAGTAATTAATTATGATTATTTTTTTGGCACATCTATTTTGTTATTATAGAAATTTTTAAAAGAAATTTGATTTCTCATATTATTGTGTAAGACACTATACTAAAAGTGGCGAGATTTAAATAAGATGAACTCCTAGTATTTTTATTTTGAAGAATAATCATAGGCTAATTTATTTGTACATATATGAATCTTTCAAAACCTACAAATTTAGGCTAGTAATTAATGATAATTCCTTTTTTAGGTGCATCTACATTGCCATACATTTATATTGGTTATCCAATTTTTCCTAAAATATTCCATTAAATTTAGTATTATTTATGACAATAGATTACAATTTCTTGAATGTTTGTTGGTCAAAATAATATCAAAATTGGTAAGTAGCAATGTTATGTCAATCGTGCCAAGGCAAGTATAGGGTGCAATATTAAAGATGATAAAGCAGGTGTAATGATATCTAATATGAAAATAAAAATAATTAAAAGCATTCAACTTAATAGTTAAATATAAAAAATAACAAATAGTAAACATTGAGTCAAGCTTATTAACGTGAATATTAGACATGATATTAAAGGCAACTAACATATGCAACAAAAACTAATATGAGAATAAAAATAATAATATACGTTCAACTTGAAAACTGAATATTATTAGTAGTAAGTAGCAAAATGTTGAGTCAAACCTTCTAGAAAATACGTGTAATGATATCTCAAACGAGATAAAAGTAATAAAAATGTTGAACTTAAAAATTAAACTTATAAAAAATATATTAATAAATATCTATAATTAAAAATTATATTTAATAACGATCTATTTTTATCTTATGTTACATAAATACCTCACCTAACTACTTTCCGTTATAAATAATTAGATTTTTTACATCAAACTATATACAATTATATTTTAAGTGAATCAACGTCTAAATAATAATCATATATAAAGTCCAACTAAAATTCTTCTAAATTTTAAAAATAAAAGGGAAAAAGAAAATCATTGACCAGGAAACCCCCATAATACCCTCACTTGCCACGCGTCAAACACCCACTGCCCCGCTCCGAATCACTTGTACTTTATTATACCAACGTTGTACCTTTACTGTGTGTGCGCGTGTCAACATAATATTAATAGGTAAAAAAATCCCAGGCTTTGGTCGGAGACCCTTCTCTCTCTTTCTCTCTCTGTTTTTCTCTTTCAACCTTAAAAGCCGTTTTGCTGACATCCAGGCAATTCCTTTTCTCCTACAAGAGATACACACAGTGGAATATATACATACAGGCGTTGATTGTATATACATGTTTTTTATTAGTTTTGTTTTCCCCGCAATTAAAGATCAAATAATTTGCCCCCGTTAATCATCTTGCCCGTTTATTGATTTTCTCCAGGTACGATTTTTTTCTGTACTGTGCGTAGTTAATTTTCGTTTTTATGAGCGTTTGTGATTCGGCATTGGCGTTTTCAGCTATTAAATTAGGGTTTTGATTTTTGCTGCCAATTTAGGGTTTTGGGCTGTCTGTTTATGGTCTTTTTTGGGATTAATCATGCGCGTGTTTGTACCCAATTCCTACCTGCATTGGTGTGAAACAACGTAATCTATGTTCCTTTTTCATTTTTTGGTTTGGTTGCCTTTCAATCTCTAGTTGTGTTCATAAATTCTCGAGGACATATGTAGTACATGTGTTTATGTCTGTGCGTTTCTTGTGTTCCACGTGTGTGGCATTTGGCATACATAATTTCTTGATGATAAATACACTATATGTGTTTACATTTGCGTGGTTGTTATGTTCCACATGTGTGCGCATTTGTTATACATAAATTCTTGATGGTATATATTCGCTCTGTCTGCGTGTTTGTCATGTTGGATTTGCCATCTATGCACGTACACCTGCGTTTGCCATGTGTGCACGTTGGCAGAGTGAGTTAATTTTGTGTCATTCAAGGAATAAGAGATGTTGCAAACAACTGCCGTTGATTGTCAGACTAAGTTTTCTTGAATTTATTGGATTAAATTTGCTAAAGTTGACTTAAAGGAAAGCGTAATATGACATCATTGATTTCCTACTGTTATTGGCATATTCTATGACTTTTTTGAACTCATTTATAGTATTGGTAAGTTACTAGATAGAGTTTCAGTTTATGATATGATGTTGAGTTTCTTTTCCCCTCTAGATATTAGCTTTAGAAAACCATGTTGGTTGTCCTATAGTGTTTGAAACTCCTTGTTGTAGTGGTAGTTTTATGGTGTTATATAGGTTTCCATATATTCGAGTCATGGACTAATTTATAATTTGATATATTGCATTCTTTTTCCTATTTACCATGGTGGCATTTTATTTCTGTTTGCTTTCATTTGCCCCCTGTTATTCTAATTGGTTTCTGCTGTAAATCTCAGGGAGACAATGTTTTTATGGGTTGATGACTACTGCTGCTGAGGCCTCTCGTCATATCGGATGAATCTCAGTGAACAGGGCAATATGTTTGCTGAGACATCATCATTGGGAGAAAATATAGGTGAAATCAATGAAGAGTCATATGTGACAGATCTTGATTTGGTCATTGGAAAACTATCTGTTTCCCCGACGCCATATGAATCCTCTTCTGTGGGAGCTGATGGATCCTCTCTGAGCATGGTCAAAGCAGAAGTTTCAGGTGCTGATCTTCTTTCAGCCTTTGATTCTATCAGTGCCACTGAGCGCCTGGAGCCAAGGGGTGATGTGGCAACAGATAGTATTAAAGCTGACGCTTTTGATTCCATTGGTCAAGCTGACCCCAGAACTGATGAGGGAAAATATACTAGTAAATTTGATTCTTCTCACTTACCCGGTATTGCTGAGCCATCTACAGAAAGGGATGGTAAGGCTGAGGTTTTGGTTGGAATTGACAAAACTTGCGAACGAAATCATTCTCTAATTGTATACTCATCATCTCGGAGGAGGAGTGCATGCAATACTAAACTAAATCAGAACCATGAGTCCCCCAAACCATCAAGACGTAGGAGGATAGCCAACAAAAAATCAGTGGATTTGAGTTCTTTGCAAATATTAAGAAGAAGTAGAAGTTCACTCTCCAAGAAGGCTCGATCTTCTGTTTGGGGACATCTGGGGAATATGTTCCCAGATTCTAAAGTAAACAGTGGGGTTGACCTAAATTTAGGTAATGACAGAAAACCTAGAAAAATGAGGGGTGGTAAAGGAAAAAGGAATGCTATCATGGATCAGACATGTCAAAAATCAACAGGGAAAAAGTGCATCCCAACTGGTCATATCTCATTGAAGATTAAGATTGGCAATAAAAGCTGTAGCATTGGTACTGCTACTGAAAATTTTAGTGCATCGGGGAAAGACATTCCTAAATTACTTGACAAAGGTGAAAACAAGTTGGGAGAAAAAGTGCCAGGAGATATGGTATCACCACGTGAAAGGAATATGGAGAAGGTGATGCTGTTTGATGCTTCTGCTTTGACCACACATGTTGATAGCAGGGGTGCTAGTGATAATCCATCCTTCAGTGTGTCAAGTGACTTCCATCAAATCATAAGCCAGGAGGAGGGTGATACATTGGGAGCTTCCACTGAAAACCGGTGTTCAGATACAGGGACTTCACCCGATTCAGAAGTCATTAACTCTGTTCCTGATGCTCCACTTTGTGAAAAAGGTTTACCAGATATACAAGGCAGTCCAATTATGTCAAAGGCTAGTGTTTCTCCGAGTGATGTCCCGGATCTGATTTTATCACAGAAGAAGTCCAAGAAAGGAAAGAAGAAAGATAAGGTCCATTGGGGAGGTGATTATACTTTGGAAAGCAAGCTATCTGGTGCTGAAACCACAAGTAATGCTAAAGTACCTGTTCCTGTGGGAGATGTTTCAAGTCGACCTACATCCAAAAAAGGGAAAAAGAAAAATAAGATCCATGAAGTAGGCGATTGTAGTGTGGAAAACAAGCTAATTGGTGCAGAGACCACAAACACTGCCCAAGAATGTGGAGAATCACAGGAATGTGACACTTTGATCACTTGCAACGATGTGCGGAAATCCCCAAAATGCTCTAGAGCAAAGGGAGGGAGCAAGGGTAGGTCCAGGATCTTGGATTTACCCAGCAAGAAAGATAAAGTCTCTAAAAATAAGGGAAACAAAAATGATGTAGGTGGTAAGCATCAAGTTAATGAGAAGGTTGATGCTGATGGTCTTCTTAGCGGGGTGGTGGCCACAGGTACAAGTTGAAGTTTGTTTATTTCCATGTGTATATCTGTAGTGCACCAAGAATACAAGAAAGGACAAGACCCAAAAGCATTGTTATATACATCAATTCTTGGCCCCAGTCCTCATTTCATATTTTATGTGCAATATCTAAAGACTGTAAATAAGACGTTTCATATTCAAATCAATTTTGTAGGAAATCGACCCTCTGATCTTGGAGAAACTAGAGCATTGAGCAAAGATTTAATTGAACCAGTAAACAGCTTGCAATTTTCACCCAGTGAGGTGAGAGGACGGTATATTACACCAAGGAATGCATGGGTGCTTTGTGATGAGTGTCAAAAATGGCGGCGAATACCAGCAATCCTTGCCGATCAAATTGAAGAAACTAACTGTGGATGGTAAGTAATCATGATCGCTGCAGTTCGGCTCTGTGTATATGAAATGAGCATAAAGATAACAAGTGCATCTTGCAATGGAGTAGAGTGATCTGTTATTCCTTAATGTCAATAACTCAATAGGAAGACTATGTAGTACTCCCACAGATTGTCACTATTTCTTTGCAGGTTCGCACAATTCCCTGGGTTTGATTTTGTGAACTTACGAACAATTTGCATGTAATCTAAGTGTAGGCTTATTTTTCTACAAAAAAAGTATCTAGCGACATTGCCTAGTTTATAACTAATGTGTCAACCATCCAATTATATGTTCAAAGTACCAGTACCTTAGAGTCACAAGTTTATTGTTGTTGATGGATAGAATGTGACCAAATATCATTTGTTAGAAGACTTAGATACTTGGTTTGGTATTGAGTTAAATTTTGCCTACACTTTAAGTTCTTCCCCCGGCAAATCTTTGTCAAGTCCAAGGATCTTTCTGGATCAGTTTAGCTGTCTACCTCTAGGGGGTTGGTTGTTTGGGATTTATAGGAAGCTAAAGTTAAGAGTCTTTTAGCAAAGATCTCCTCTCACAGGTATAAGTTTCCCCTATATATCCAAAGAATTATGCACACCTACTACTCACTTGATTTGCAAAGATCACATCCAGTTCTGAATGGGACATGAAGATTTATAGGGTTCCAAATTATGGTTATCTTTGAAATTTATAGTTAAAAATTTAAGGTTTTTGTTGGAAGTGGGAACTATTCACGTGTACGATAATTGATATTTTACTTTTTAAAATTGATCTTGGACTAAGTTTCTTTTCCATGCCATACTCCAAAAAGATGGTGTTGGTATTTGTTTGGAATGCTAACCTCTAGTACGGGCAAAGTGATGAAATCAATAGTTTTCACAGGGGGCAAAAGATGTGCCAGCAGTCTTAAGAGTCTGTTTTGAGGGCAAGCATCAATCGAGCTCAAGACTACAGAGTTAATTAAGCTATTAAAAATGTAAATCAAATTACAAATCTCTTTAGTTTAAATATGGAGTATTGCCACACTTCAGTATTAATCATGAACTGAAGCAATGGATATCGAGCTTTGTTGGGATGTACTGATTACTCTAGGTCTTTGATGTTGATTCATTCACTTTGTTGGGAAGAGTGGCTTATGGACTTGATGTCTTCTATTGTTAAGGACTTGCAAAGATAACATGGATAAAGACTTTGCTGAATGCTCAATTCCTCAAGAGAAGTCAAATTCAGAAATCAATGAAGAGCTGGAAATATCTGATGAAGATGCTTGTGATGCCTTCATGAAGTCTAATCAAAATCGACCAAAGGGTATTCTATCACAATATGCTGCCACAACATCAGCTCCACCTTCCTTTTAAGTTTGGATTTCTTTCTAGATAATATGCATCTTCCTTCCTTTGAACTTTGAGTTGATTTTATACATTTTGCAGTTCCTCAGCAGTCATCTTGGTCACTTATTAAGTCAAATTTATTTCTGCATCGAAGCCGCAAGACTCAAACCATTGATGAGGTGAATGCTTAGCTTCTTCCATCTTTACGATCATGTCCAATTATACTTTTTCTAGATTGATCCTTGTCTCAATGCATATTGTATAGAATTTATTGTATTGGTTTCAATGAATTCAATGTAGGAATAATGCTTCCATTTTTATTGTTTGAAATGCATTATCTCACCGCCAAACAGCTTGGTACTTCTATGGCTTCTTTCTATGTATGCATATATACTGTCTGTTAGACTCGTTCCAACATCTGATAAATATTTTTTGGTTGGATAAAGAAGATGATGGTTTTTGCAAGTCAACGTGTCGCAGCATGTGTGATTGGCATGGAGTTACCACTGTGAGAAGATTTGACATTTTTTATAAATAGATATATGCCTTGAACCTGTGCTGGAAAACGATTGTAAAGACTTAGATATAATTGATGTCCCTCTTCAGCATTATGTGCTGCTTTAAACTTTATTTCTCTATGTTCTTTGAATAGAGCTTACATTCTCAGATTGTTTTTTATTTGCATCTTTTCTAACTGCAATACCTCATTCATCTGTTCTATCTTCTGAGAGAGAAGATTGTTTGCTGCCAGAAAATGAAGTTTAGCTTCAAATTGTCTGGTGGTTCCTTGTATGTAGTCCCCAATTCAGATGGTTTGCTTACTGAACCCCCTTGTTGGCCAGTTGATCTATTTCAAATTAAGGCCATCTTTTAATGCATGCAATTTGACCAAGATGATTTGTTTGAAGTGTAAGAGCCAAACTTTTTTGGTTATTTGCACAAGCATTATAACTGAAAGCTTGCTCCATTACATTCTAATGTTATTTATGCTAGTTGTACTTTCTATTATCTTGTATGGCATCTAAATGGTCTGCACATGTGAAATTAACTAGTGAAAATGGTTGTCTGGTGTTTCTCAAAACCTATTGAAGATTCTATAAATCATAGTATGCTATAAATAGGTGTGATGTGTTCATCTCTAAATGTGAATTTCTTGGGGATGCATATGTCTATAGCATGCTCCAAGAATTCAGTTTCAGCCCGTTCTGTGATTGTTACTAACGCTGCATAAGCGGCTCTGTCTTATGAATCACATGGCTGTTATGCCTGTCTTGGTATATTGCACATGCACGCATGTGTACATCCATGTATGTCTTTTTAAGACTGCAACATTCATATTATGCACGACTCCATGCATCATATATTCATTTAATTTGCTGAATTGAAGTATTATACACCTGAAAACATTAAACTTTTGTTTTTGCATAATAGGTAATGGTTTGCCATTGCAAACCTCCATCAGATGGCAGAATAGGTTGTGGAGCTAAATGTTTGAACCGGATGCTGAACATTGAGTGTGTTCGAGGAACTTGTCCATGTGGTGAACTTTGTTCAAATCAACAGGTGATGAAGTTTCCGTTTGTGCTACATTTATGTTGATTTTATATTATGTTGTATCTACAATTAATTTTGAATATGTATTTGATTTCAGTTTCAAAGGCGCAAATATGCTAAATTGAAGTGGTTTAGATGTGGAAAGAAGGGCTATGGCCTTCAGGCGCTTGAGAACATCTCTGAAGGACAGTTCCTTACAGAATATGTTGGAGAGGTAACCTGGATTTCTATTTACTTAAAAACTTTAACCCATCCAACATCTAAAGGCATCACACCCACTCAATTTTCTATCCACTAGACTAACAAAGTAGATAATGGATATAGTAATGAAGTTGCCATTATGGAGTGATCATTTGTGTATGTCTTTTCTTGTTTTATTCCATGTTGAACAGAATAGCTTCATACTGCATTTTGAATGAACCATGCGCTTTGTAGTGTTTTGCAAGCAATTTAGTATTCCTATGTTCTAAGTTTTTCTGCAGAAATTGTAGAATCCTCTTTTGCTATTGGGAAGGTGTGAATTATTATGTTCTCGGTACACCTTACATTTGTTCTTTCTCAGGTGTCTCAAATGCTTGTTGCTTATGGCTCCTTGTTTTTTCCCTTTAGTTGTGGGGAAATTACCTTGGTTATTGGAAACAACGCAGTGATTGAATGGTAATATAGATATTGGTAGTTTGTGCACGCCTGGTCCTTGTCTATAGAAGGATGGGTAGAAAATCTTTCGTTACTAAAATCATTGAAACTAAGTGATTATGATTAAAATTCTAAACCTTTTTGTGCAACTTGTTGACTTTTGGATTTTCTCTAAATTCCTATATAGATCCTCATATATCATTATATCTCTTGCCAGCAATCTAGGCAAAAGCACTTAGTGAAGATATTTGGGATAAATATGTGTTGATTTTGAATGATCCAAAATAGGTTCTTTTGTGGTTCATTGAAAAAATTGGAGAATGTACAGGCAAATGCTTCCTCATAAGTTGCATATGATTATTTGCTGGATACAAACGAAAGCATATCTATGTGTTTTGGGATAAAAAGAAAATTTTTATTCAAGATGTTCTATACTGAAACATAAGGATCAATCATCAGTTTGCTGGACAAAAAACAGAAACACATCTATGTTTTTGAGATAAAAAGAAAATTTATATGGTAAGATGCTCTATACTAAAACAAAAGGACCAATCATCAGTCGCTGTTAGTGTCATCCTCGATTACAGTGAAAATAGGACTGGTCTCTGGAAATCATCTGGAAGCTTTGTTCAAATTTGGTCCCATGAGGTCCTCCCTGTCTGCTGAAGTCTTGAAAGCATATTTTTAGAAGGAATTCCATTCATCTGCTATCTGACCCCTAAATATACTTGAAGCATTTAATCTATGACTATAGGTACAATATTCTTTCTTAATAGGCTTCTCCTTTACTCTCATTGCTCTTGACAAGTCAAGAATAGTTGATCATGGGTCTCATTGTACTCCACACACCTCACATACTTGTAACAATAGATGAGCTCACTAAGGCTTTTAATTTGCATCAATTGATTATTAAGAATTCTTTTTAGAGCTGTAAACCATGTGACCTTACTGGGGCTTTAGTTTTCATGTGGATTTAGCCCAGAGATTTGGCTACAGAAATGCTCATTTTGACTTATTTTGCATAGCAGATGGCAATTTTGGTAGAGTGAAGTGAGTTTCAGTTTTGTGTATATATGATCATCTGTGGATGTTGCAGGTACTAGATGTGCATACTTATGAAGCAAGGCAAAGAGAGTACGCTTTGAATGGTCATAAACATTTTTACTTCATGACGTTGAATGGGAGTGAGGTTTGTAATCATCTTTTTGCTATATGTGTAAAGTTGAAAACATCTCCTGTATCATCAATATTTTCTGGGCTCCAGTTCAATCACTCATGATAAATTTCTTCTACTCCATAATTTTTTGTTTTCTGGCTTCTTGATCTCAAATTAGTATCAGTAACTTTGTTTGGGTGATTGCTTTTTTTTGTCAGTATATGATGGCCAATTGTCCTGGTTTGATGCTTGAGGGAGTGCTGAGTGATAATGCATATTTGACTGGTTAAAACATTCTTTGTGTTTATTTATAATAGGAGATTGGGAGCTTTGAGAGAAGGGCACCTGAAAACAGCATTGAATCCCTCCAGGCTTTCGCTGTTTTAGTGTCTTCTTTTTCTTCTCTTTTCTTTTCTGCGGTGAGAAGGGCATTAATTCGTGTTGGTTACACGATGTTATTTGTGCATCCTTAGATTTGGAAACCATGTGCCTCTCAAACTATTCTGCATTAATGGTTTTTTATTCTTATCATTTTTATAATTATAGTTTCTAGGTTGTATCAGAATTCGGAAGTACACGAGGGGTTCAAATCTTTGGATAAGGGAAAAAGGAACCTGGAAAGATAGCCTCAAGATTTTTCTCTTCATCTTGGGACATGAAGTTGAAAGTGCTAGCTGTCGTGAATCTTTTAGATGCATTCTCAATACTTCTTTATAGTAGCAGAAGAATGTTGTAAAATTTTTGTTTGAATTCTTAAAAAATAAATTATAAAAAAACAAATTCTTAAAAAATATCTATCCTGCTATTTTCTGAAAATAAACTATTGACTACCTTTTATTTGAATAATCATGAACTTTTCTTCAGCTTAGGTGGATTCCATTCTCCTTGCTCCTCCCCACTCCTCTTGGGTGTCATATTTCCTTTGTTTGATGTCATTTATTTATGTTAGTTTATTTGGCCTTTTTATATTCTCTAGTATTTATGCTTCTGTCCAGGTGATTGATGCATGTGCTAAAGGGAATTTGGGTCGATTTATAAACCATAGTTGCGATCCTAACTGCCGCACAGAAAAGGTAATCTCATGAGCTAACCTTTTGTATGTGTACCCTTTGTGTAGCTTGGGAGTCTATTAAAATAAAAACTTGCAAAATGTGGCAAACTTCTCCTGCACTGTATAATACTTGTGGGACAATTTACGTCTTAAAATTTGCAGAACTTCTCTTCCGTTTCATAATTCTTGTTGAACAGGTTATGCTATAGCCTCAGATTTGCCTGGCATTTTCCTTTCTACTCACATCTCTTTGTTTGATCCATTTTCTTTTTCTGCACGATTAATGTACATTTCATGTTGCATATGGTTTATGAGATGTGACTAATTTGTATATTTATTTGGGCTGCCTTTGTGTTCAATTTCCTTTGCCAATTAGTTTGTTTTATCTATTTGCATCAGGATTTTTAAACAGAAAATTTTTGATTAGGTACTGTTGCATTTTTAAGAAATTATTTCCTCAACAAAGAACTTATCACTGCAGATGTGTAATTCTGATTAGATGTAAAGTATTGGGATCTCTTTCTCTTTGGAAAATTTACTTTCTTATATCTATGTTATTTTTCTTCTCAATTCAAACTCGATTGCCATTTTTCATTGTTTAAGCTAAAAAATATTTTCTGCGTGTTTATATATTTCATAGCGAGTAGCTTCCAGAAAAATCTCTGGGGCTGTAAAATTTTAACTCAAGATCTTCTGTGTGCCTGACAGTGGATGGTCAATGGAGAAGTTTGTGTTGGACTATTTGCTTTAAGGGATATTAAGAAGGTAAATTCCCCTTGGCTAACAATACATTTAGTCTTTCATGTCTAGTCAAGTTGCATTATTGTTTATTTATACAGCTAGAAGAGTATGGTGGAAACGCAGGATGGATCATGGTTGGAGCATTATTTATTCTTAGCTCTTTCACGATCTTTTTCTGATCGCTCGAGCAATTTTCTCTATGCTGAATGTTGACTCCATATGTTTGGACATTTTGCAATGCAGGGTGAAGAGGTTACATTTGATTATAACTACGTACGTGTATTTGGGGCTGCTGCAAAAAAATGTGTATGTGGTTCACCTAATTGTCGGGGCTATATAGGTGGTGATCCGACAAACTCTGAAGTAATCGTTCAGGATGATTCTGATGATGAATATGCGGAACCTGTTATGATCTGTGAAGATAGAGAGATGAATGGAGATTGGAATGATATAATGTTAAATTCCTTGAAGGATAAAGAAAATGAAATTGCAAATGAACCACCAGAAAACAATAAAGTGAAGAAACTGATTAGTGCTGTTGGTGAGAGCATTAGAGAGCCAAACACTTCAGAAACTTTGGCTCAAAACGTCGAAGGTGTTAAGTCTGAACAGGTTCTGGAAACTACGGTTCGAGATAGATTTCAAGTTGGCAACTCTGATGGTAATGATTCTGCTGCCAATGCTGTCGAGCAGTTGGATATTACCAAAATTACTGGCAAGTCTCGGAAGGGACCTGCCTCAGCTACTGTAAAGGTTGAATCTGAGGGCCTTCAAT
>JACGDI010005455.1:104093-115134 GCA_014898725.1 Jacaranda copaia | reverse complement strand
ACTCATGGATATTTCCTTACAATCAGATGATATTGTGAACAAAGTAATGTCTTCTGGTCATGAATCAGCGGGTACTACTGCTACTAGCATATCATTGTCCGATGCAGTTGAATCTAGGAGGAAGTTGAAATATGCTACGACTGAGGGAGGAAGTGATGAACTAGCCAAGTCCAATTCACTTGCTAAGGCTAATCGCTCACCATCTTCAATTAAAAAAGGGAAACTTAAGACAAAAGTTATGAACATCAAAGCAACTCCAGACATTGATAGGTTAAATGCAGCACTGCACAAATCCAAAAAGTTACCAGAACTTCCCTTAAATAGTCATTTTGAAGCAGGTACACAATCATCTTTAGCCACCTTTGAGCTAATCTTTCTTGATTCACCATAGTAAGTTACCTTATTGCTCGCAGTTGAGGAGAAACTGAATGAGTTGCTTGATCCTGAAGGGGGAATAAGCAAGCGAAAAGTAGGTTCTTCCTCATGTACCAGCAACTATTTTCGTATATCATTACTCTCTTGTTATTGCAGCATCTGGTGCCTTCTTGTTTCCCCTTTATAAAATCAAGCAACAAGTACTGGTTTCTTGGTTTCCACATGTTTTTCTATCAATAAGAATCGAATTGCTGCTTTCTTACATATGTGTATGCTTGTAATTGCTTGCTGTATTATGTTTAACATTGTTAATATGTGCCTGTAGATTGTTGTTTTCCAGGTCTTAAGTTCTCTTATGTTTTAATAGGATGCATCAAGAGGCTACTTGAAGCTTCTTTTTCTAACTGCTGCATCGGGGAATAATGGCAATGGTGAAGCTATTCAGAGGTATTTTAAGAAACATTACTTCATGCAATACCATGCTTATCATTTCATCTGGTAAAAGGTAATTGTTTTTGTGTGATTGTATAGATTTACTGAAGGCATGCTTTATTACTTTTTTCCTTTTTTGCAGTAATCGAGATCTCTCAATGATATTGGATGCACTCTTGAAGACTAAATCTCGTACTGTTCTGGTTGATATAATCAACAAGAATGGTAGTGATATCATTTTGCTGTTGCCAGAAGACACTTATATTACATTATTGTTACTTTTTACCGACAATTAACCTTTTTGGGTCTATAGGTTTGCAGATGTTACACAACATAATGAAGAGGTATAGAAAAGAGTTCATCAAAACTCCAATTCTGCGCAAGCTTCTCAAGGTAACTTAAACGGATCTGTATAATGTTACTTAGTTACATGAAGAACAATATTTCATGGCTTGTGAGTGATATCTATGGTAATAAAATCATTAGTTTGGGTACAAGTTAGGAGCTCAGTTGCCTAGAAAAGTTGCTATATAGTCCGAGGAGGAAAGGTGATACAATTGAATCTGATGGTGGACCCATATATTGGTCCCTTCACACTCAAAGATGTACTATTTTTGGTCTTTTGGATTACCATTTGAAGAAAATGACTACTGAGAGATGTCTCAAATATGTGTTGTTGCTAAATCTTTTACCTATTCTGTTAACTTCAGAAGAATTACATGTCATTTAGCAGAAATTAAGGATCACTAATTGTTTAAACTACAGAGTATCTTTATATTACAAGGAAGTATTTACATTAATTTAATCTGATTTGCCAAATGCTGAAGAGCTTTTATGAGATCATTGTAAGGATAATGCAGTAACCAGTACTATTTGGATTAAATATAGTTGAGAGTCATTAACTAGTCGTTGCTCACTGTTGTCTTGCATAGGTACTGGAGTATCTGGCAATGCGAGAGATTCTTACTTTGGAGCACATAACTGGAGGTCCACCTTGTCCAGGAGTGGAGAGGTGAGGGAAAATCTTGTGTACCTATTTCATATTTTACTGCAGACCTAAGATTTCTATGCTGTTTTGTTTTAGTGTTGAAGATATTCACATTTGTGATATGCATGCAAAATATTAGTATGGTAATTGTGATTGATGAAGATATTAAGGTTTTTTTGTGTTTGATTTTCATATCTGTGGAATACCTTTCTCAGCATGTATTAGTCATAATTAAAGTGAAATATATGATGGGAGTCTTGATCAATGAATTAGTTGTTTTTAGACTTTGATTTGTGGATTTATAGCAACAGGTGGCCTATTAAAAGGCTTGATTGTCTAAATTAGTTTACTTCAAAGAGCCCATATCATTCCTTCCATGACAATACAAAATGTCATCACAGTGCAAGGTTTTGTATACTTTTTCCTCTTCTCCAAAATGAATCCTCTCCCTTTATACAACAGTGTGTCTTCTGTATTCTCTCATATATCTTTGCCCTTCTTTGCTTGTGATTTCACCTCTTTATAAATCTTCCTTTAATTGATCCTTTGCCTTTTGGGTCTGTGTGTGTGTGTGTAAATTTAATTTCATGCTGAACTAATGAAGCCATCCTTGTTGAAGATATACCATCCTGAATAAATGAAAGCATTTTCGTTGATGTGGATAAGGATTTATCGATGCTCTTATGCTGTATTACGGAATTCCATTTGCTTCATACTTGTATTTTGTATTTTCCTGTTGAAAGTATGTTTTTCCTGAATTGCATCTTTTTCTGTACTCACAGCTTTAAGGATTCGATATTGATTCTGACAGAACATGCTGACAGAAAGGTAATGTATAGAACTGACTTCCATTTATCAATTTAGTCACTTACCAATCCATGTAAGATGTGATCCTTTTCACAAAGGTTGATACGCGTTGCCACTCTTAATGGAGAAAAGTACAGACAAAAACATGCAACCTATTATGTGTTGCCTTACACTTCTTACTTGAAGACAATCAAATTTCCTAATGGCAAATCACGGGAAGACAGATCATCAATAGCATAGCCCTCTTTTAAATTTAAAGCCTCTTGGGATAATCTGATTAATTCAACAGCCAATTTTTAAATAGTGAATCCAGTTTTGAAGTTCATTAAAAAATGTTATTGACAATTCTTTTCCCTTCTGTGTCCCCATCCTGCCTATGGTTATTCTTCGTACTTCTTTTTCCTTCTTTTTTGCACATTCAAATTGTATGGTGTTTGTCAAATATTTTGCATATTAATCAAATACCTGTGCTCTCAGTTGGCTGTATGTTCTACGGGCGTTGTTTTGTGTCCTACAAAGATGCAGTCATGAATGAATGCATATTGCATTATTTGCTGAAGTTCGAAGCTCTTTCACTGCCCTCAGGTCCATCAAATTGCAAGGAACTTCCGGGATAGGTGGATTCCAAGGTCCCTCAGAAGAAACTGCTGTGTGGAAAGGGATGATGGGAGGATCGAATTTCATCAACGTTCAAGTCACAGTGGCTTGTCAGTACCATATGATCACTGGGGCGATAGAGCCGGAAAATCTTCAGAAATGATGAACTCTGGTGGAACACAGTCAGTTGGTGGAAGATCTTCAGAAACGACGAACTCTGGTGGAACACTGCCAGTTGCTGCACCTACAACAGTTGAGACTTCCAGCATAGATCTCCTGTCCGCTACCGGGAGTAACTGTGCAACCAATGGGACAAAAACACGCAAACGCAAGAGTCGATGGGATAACCCGGTGGAGGAACCCCCACAATCAAGAAGTAGAACCAACTTGGCAGGTGATGGAAAGCTGGACATTGATGAGGATTTTCCTCCTGGGTTTGCGTCTCCTTGTAGTGTCCCTAAGGCCCCGTCTGATGCTTCTCCAACTGCTACTAATCACCAAGAAAATGAGATGCACATAAATCAGCATCCACTTGATACTATACTGGGTGATCCACAGCTAAGGTTCGATGCACATTTGCCTGTCTCCTATGGAGTTTCCTATTCTGTCATGCAGCAATTTGGGGCCATTGAAGCCGGAAGATCTGAGGGTTGGACTATAGCTCCAGGTGTGCCATTCCATCCGTTTCCTCCTTTGCCTCCTTATCCCCGTGCTGTGAGAGACCAACCAACCTCTGCTGCTAGATCTGCATCGTTGAGTGAACCTGCAGAAAAAGCAGAAAATCGTACTGATACCTGCACCCCTTATCACACTGTCCAAAATAAGTCTAGTACATGCAACACCAATCTACCAGAAAAGAGTGTCCCAATTCCAAATGGCCGACCAGATTTTCAGCAAGGGGGTTCTTCTGGCTTGGGCCGGCCAGATTTTCAGCAAGGGGATTCTAACAGCTTGGGAAGGAAATACTTTAGGCAGCAAAAGTGGAATAATTCGAAGTTAGCCCCACCGTGGGTTCGGATGAGAAATGGTTGGGGGTATGCTGGAAGCAACATAAGAAATGGTTCACCAGGAGTAGGTTTAGGAAATGGAACTAATGAATTTAGGAATTCATACAACTCAGAGGAGCTCAACTGGAGGGGAGGGCTTTAGACATCAAATTCATCAACATTTGTTATGAAAAATTGGGTTTCATTCTATAGGAGAAATTAAGGGAGCTGTTGAACTTTCCAATGCTCCTTTTTAGCTGCAACAATTCTTTACTGCACAGTATTCCAACAATGCTACATTCTTTTGTTTCTTCAGTTTTTAAGCTACGGTGCCTGTTCTGCAAATTATGTGATTGCTTCACCTGGGGAAATTTATACCTCAAAACAAGGTAAGCATTCGACTTTGTCTTTTCGACATTGAATTTGCTAACATTTGTGCAAGTGAAATTTAATTGGCCATTGCTGTTGCCCGCTTGTTCCTTGTGTGTTTGTGTGTGCCTCCTACATGTTCTAAGCATAGACTTGAATTTTATTTGTTAATTTTTAATTGACAACATTAATTGTTAATCGATGTACCGCCCCAAATGTTAGGGACTCCCCGGGATGGGAATCTATATGTATATTCCACCCTGAAACTCAAATCAGGGTTTTGCCCTACACCCTAGATAGAGTTCTTTATACGTGGATTTGCCCTGAAACTCGAAAGAGAGTCTTGCCCTAAACCCACGACAAGAAGTACTTCATTCCACCTCACTTATGACTAAAGTTCCTTCATTGGTCCGACAAAATGATTTAGGCCAGTTGGGAGAAGGGAAAGCTATCTTAGAAAACTGCATAGTTTTCTTGCTCGTTTGAGCAACAATTCATCATTTACTTACAATCTGTCAAGTGGCATGCAGCATATTCAAAATTTATCATCTGTTCATAAGCTTCCTCCAAAAACAAGACACAGGCTTAAAGTAGTACTGACTGACAATTCAGGACTTCTTTCTCACAGCTAAATGCATCTAGTTTCTTTTCTTAACAAAATTCAGCAAGGGATTCAAAGCCTATGTACAGTTGCACAACATCCTGTTCACCAATACAAAATAATGCAGTTATAAGTCATGGTACTCAAAACAGCCTTACTAATATTGTTTCAGTACACTTCTGATTCGCACAAACAACCAGGTTTTAAGCAGTGTCTTGTGCCTCCTCCAGCCATCAAAATATCTCCCGATGACCTTCCTATAGCTGGGCCTTTTCTGCACCAGATTCCAGTACTCGGTCACGTTTGGCCGGGTATTGATGTATTTCTCTTCCAAGTTCAAGAGAGCCAGCCTACTCAGGAGAGGGATGAACACAACATCTGCCAAAGTGAACTCTTCTCCCACCAAATAAGTTGTTTCATTCAGTTTACTCTCTGCTTCCTCAAGAATCCTCTCAAGATGTTCTTCGCTCCGTCTCAGAACTTCTGGATCCTTCAGTTTGTCTTCTGTTTCGTATGCCTCTTTTAACTTACGATGATATGCACTTGCCAGTTCTGGGCACTCTGCCATCCTAGCAATTATGATGCGTCTCAGGAATTTAGTAACAGAGAGGCGATATTTAGGTGGAATGTGGGAGAGGGTAAAGAACTTGGGATTCCATTGTTGTATTTTGTACATCCATTCCACAACTTCTCCACTGCTGAGAGTGGATTCGTTGCCCCCAGATGAGACCATTGCAATCCTCTCTATGTACCTGGTAAAAAGAGCAAATAATAAGCTGTAACGATGAATATTATTATATTCCATGGTAAATGGCCAAGGAACTGAAGGTAGAGTAAAGAAGAGGCATACTGGATGATTTCTATGGTATCATATAATATATGGGAACCATTCTGGAAAACTGGGAGTTTGGCACTTGGATTCTTCCGGAAGAAACTAGAATCAAAATTCTTGCCTGTGACGGGATTAACATGGAATGATGTATAATCAATGTTCTTTTCTTCCAGTGCAAGCCTCACTTTCTGGCTGTCCAATGCATATGGATGATGATACAGCTGCATCGTGTCACCAACATCGACTGTTTAAGACATTCACTTTCTTCTGCAATGCGACACAGAAATCTCACCTGCTGAGCAAAGACTGGAATCATTTGTCACACATAATTCAGGCAAAATTGATGCCCATACACAGACAACAGCAGACCTAGGTTGCTAAGAGAACAGGTGCATCTTATTTTCAGAAACTTTTGAGCATACAATGTTTCAATTTTACTACATCCAAATTCAATCAAATATGTTTCCTGATTCTGAAAGTAGAGAGCAGTTACTGCACAATCCTCAGCACATTGATCGTCTGTGAAATGACAGAACTAAATTAAGAGGGAGATTGCAAGTGAAGGACATTGACAGAGAGGATTTCCAGCTTGAAAAAAAATCAATCTGCAAGACATCCAAGTTGAACCATTTAGAGCTTATTTACTTTGGGTTATGACGTTGTATATGTTAATTTATCCGATCTAGTAAATTCACATACTTTAATGACCGAAGGCCCATGTTATGTCTTCATCCCGAGATGAGAATGGTTCATCCAAGCCCGACTATCCATTACTAATAAAAAAAAATGTTCAAATTAGCAATACAACCCTAAAAGTAATTTTAAGTGATTGATTAAGGACATAATAGTAAAATGCATGTTGATAAATATAATATTCTATATAAAATACACATGCGTGACTAAAATTGACCAGTACATAAATAATCCGGTAAAGCGTACATAATATTTGTTTGATTATTTAGTCCCATCACTCATTTTATCCAATTCTTCATCAATCACTCTTCATTCCAACCTACAAAGTAAAATTGAGCCTTAAAAAACAAGGAAACTATTGTAAGAGAAAGTTCATAGTTTTCCAAGTAAGTTATGTTCCTCTTTCAGATCAAGTTTGTATACAAGCCTCACATTTTGGACATCAACAATGAGGGAAACCATAGGCGAAGGGGCAAAAAATAGAGCGGCCATCAATGGATGAAAAGGGAAACACATCAAACATAAGAGCCAAAATACGAGCAGGTCCATTCATAGCATTTCTATGTTATGTATGTCCAGCATAAGGGCATACCGGTTGAATTGGTTGAACTAGATTCCATATTTGATCTAATAACTACCTTCCATCAGAATTGATAAATTCTAAGGCGTGCACTAGGTAAACCATGCATGAAGGGAAATTGTGCAGATTTAGCAAATGTAAGAGTAAAATTTCTCGCCAAAATCTTGGTTCACTTCTCTGAGTCCTTCTACAGAATTTGTGCAAAACACAGTTTTTGGTCCTCAAAGGAGGATGAGATCTTCACAATCAACATGAAATTTTTTCCCAATTGTACCACAATCTTCTTGGTTCAGACAGTTCTTCAAAAGTTCAACCATGCCTCGATGTCAGTTGGCCTATGAAGATGATGTTAAATCCTTACGATAAATTACATTGATGAGGAGAATCTTTTTCAACAACGTTGTCTCAGCCATCAGACTGGACAGGCATATCAGAATTTCATCTTACAATAGAAGATATGCCCATCAAGTTAGTTCAAAAGACTGACAATTCAATGCTTTGATTCAAACCCAAAAAGAGCTTAACATAGCAAAAGCTCAACTTGGTTCAAGAAACCACTAAATTACCATCAAGAACATGAAATTTATTATCAATCACAGCATAATTCACACAACATAAAACTTCACAAACAACCAAACTTACCGGGACACAGAAACCATAACACTAATCAAGAAAACACCCACAAAAGATACAAAAGAATTTCAGCTATGGAATATTTACCAAGAAAATCCAGGGGAAGTCAGCCCAGGGTCCTGAAAATAAAGAGTGTATTCAGAAAATTTATGGGCTTATAGAGATTTGGGGTGCATGTGAAACTAGAATAGAAAGATACCTCTTTTATGTGGGTGCCTGATCCAAAAGCTTAAAGGTTCTTCCACACAGAAAGACGGAGATGAACAGAGAGAAAAGAGAGTGGAAAAGGGGTTTTGGAAGAATTTTGCCAACTCAGAGAAAACAGTGAGTATTTCTTGCCAAGAATCTCTTATGTTAATGGAAAAGGACAACATAAATATAATTTTCTGTTTGATTGATTCTTGATATCTTAAACAGTTACTAGTAACTTCCCACCATCCATCATTTTTTATTAATATTAGTATAGGTCAACTAGTCTTTGCCATCCCTAGCCACCTTTCTCCACTTCTAAATTTATGCCCCTCTGTCTCTCTCTGTTATTCTGCATCTCTCTATTAGCCACTTTGAATCATATATTTCATTTTTTATTTTAATTTAATGTATATGTATCAAGCATATTTGATTCTCTATCAACTATTTTTATAAAAAAACATTTAATATATATATCATATATCAATGAAATGGAATAGAAAATAAAGAATAAATTATAATAAAGAATTTAAACCATTTATTAGCATAGTAATATCCATAAAATTTGATAAAACAATCAGATTTTATTATTTGTTGGAAGCATATACTAGATTTCTCAGTGAGTAGATACTTTGGTGGGAGTAAAATATATTTTTAATATTTTTTTACATTCAATTCTAACTATTTGTACTTCTTTTAATTAATCAAAACAAAATATATCGATACTTATAAAATTATTTTTTTTTCTTGTTGATGGAATATTCTTCATTATTTTATTAAAATTAGAATAAAATGATCTCATCTTAATCTTGGACTGAAAATAAATCTATTGAGCAATCAGAGAGGTACTTCAACAAACAAATTTGATCTAATTCCTTGCAAGAATATTATATGCTCTTTATTGAAGTATGGAAATAGTAGTCAATTTACCTAAATTTAAATGTATTGCAATTGGACCCTCTAGAAAATCCTTATTGAGTTTTATAATATTTAGTTTTAGCCCTTCAGAAATTCCATTCCCATTTAACCTTAGTTAGACTTTCTCCTTAGTCATACAATTTGGGCTTAGTTATTCTCTATCTTAACAACAAATCCCATAGCCTAAAATTCATAAATGGAGTTTGCTAAGATTCCTTGTTGAGGCCCAATGTTAAGGGCCAATAAACCCACTCCTAATCTTAAATCCTAGGAATATAAGTTTATTTCTAATGTTATATTCTTAATTGCATTATAATTTAACCATCTCTAATAAAATATGTAACTTTTTTTCTTTTTTACAAGAAAAATCTATTGGGCCCTTTGGTAAACATGCCCATCAAGTACCACAAGCTTTGTCAATTTAGGTGGCCCTATAATCTTTTTTTGGAGTGCTTGGCCTGTGCATAGGTGGACCATACAGGCTTCAGCCAATGAATCTTGGCCTGTACATAGGTGGACCATACAGGCTTCAGCCAATGAATCTGGACATGGGCTCCATTAGGACAACATAATTTTTCTCAATGGGGAAAAAAATAAAAAAAATAAAAGAAAATATTATGTACCTGGCTTTAAAGTAACAAGCATGGAGAAATTAATGAGATGCACCAACTTTATAGATCCAACAATAATTGTTACCAGATTGGAGTGTGACTTATAGCTCAAAATTACATGATATGTCAATTTCATTCAAGCTTTCATATCATCTTTTCCCCATGAAATGTCATAATAATATATTTTTTTTCTTACCTAGAATTGCGCCACGTGGTAGCTTTTGGTTAGGGCAATTCAGCAAAATATCAAAGAAAATTTTCTCAAATTCAAGTGTTATGGAAAGTATGTTAACTAAGAGGCATTAGGCGAAACTTTACTTATAAGATATTTTTCAAACTTATAAAATATTATATTTTATTTTACAATAAATTATATATCAAGTTATTAAAATTAAAAAAATTTACTAAAATTAAAAAATTAATTAAAAACCCTTTATTTTTTAAAAAAAAAGCTTATAAAATTTTAATATCTTAATTTTGGGACTTATGAGTTCTTTTTTTAAAAGTTTTACAAAAACAATTCATGATATCTTATAAATTTTCAGATACTGCATAGAGTATTTCGAATATCACCCTACATCCTCTAAATCTAAGTCTTATTAGTTCTTTTACAATCTACTAAGTTATTGGTCCAATTCTTGTTTTATTTGTGGTTTATCATAATTGTAATAATTTTAAATGACTATATATTTAGACCTTTTAAACACAAGGTGGAAGGTAGTGTCAAATTATTTGACTTCAAAATTGTTGCTATTATGTTTTCTGTTAACATGTCATCTTTGGTTCTCCAAACAACAATCTTGTCAAGGGCTGGAGAACTTAAGTAATACTTGTAAGCAATTATAAGTACATGTAACAGCACAAAATTAACTTATTAACTAACTTGGGCATGGGTTATATACCAAATTATAGGACACCTTTACCAACTTAATCATGACATCAAGTTAGGACCAACTAATAATTTCATAATCTAATTTAGCCCTAATTAGATTAATTTGTTGATGGTATGAATCTTGTTCTACATTGCTTCAAATTCTTCGATTGGACAATTTATGACCATATTGAGTCTCATTCCATATTGATGGAGTTAAGGATTTTGAGTTAATTTATAAGTTGTTTCTCTTATTTTACTTATCAAAACCTTTTTTAATAAAAAAAAAACTCTCCATCACGAGTGTTAGTAGAATAATATTTTATGGAATTGAGTTTTCTATATTTTGACAATAAATTTGAGCAGTATTAACAATAAACAACTTATTTGATTTAGTTAAGGAGAAGAATATAATATTGGTAAAATGAAATTTTTTTTGTAAAAATATGATAAAATACATTATTTCAAAATAAAATTCACAAGTTGATCCTCCTCTTTCAGTTGTTAGGTGTTTTTCGTAAAGGCGAAATCCTCCAAGACAAATACTGATAGAATAATA
>JACGDI010005455.1:92022-103993 GCA_014898725.1 Jacaranda copaia | reverse complement strand
AAATTATAATTTAGTGCAGCCGCAGGTATTAAATAATTTTGGCCATTATGTTACCTACCTAGCACGTGAAAAAGAGTACAGTTGGACCGACACAACACATCAATGTGTTACATTAGCAAATAAAAGCCAAATGTGGGCGAAAACTTCACTTAGAGAAAATAAAATAAAATAAAATTCAGATGCAATAAAATCCTAAAAGGTCCCACAATTTTGGAGTACATTCATAAAAACCTAATTTTCTAAATTTTTTCCCTATGTACCCACAAGTTATATAGCAGCACTTTTGTAGCAATTCTTTAAGGAAAGTACATAAAATCTTGATAAAAACTTGCATTTTTGTTTACATTTGTACTTTATGCTTCACATTTTTTTTCCTAGTTAGGTGAATTATTCTCATAATTATATTTATAAATTAGATACAGAATAAGGATCTAAAATTTATATTGTGGGTCAGCATTTAATACTTAATAAGTATATTTCTCCGCTAATATCATTAAGTGTATAAACATTAAAATATAGATAGTAAGGATTGATAAGGACAGTGCATCATCCTTTTCATATTTATATATAAAAATATATAATGTAGTTTTATTAAAATTTAAAATTTTGTCCCTTTATAATAATAGAATTGTTTTTTCATGTTCCGTTAAAATTTAATTTTCACTTTTTAAAATTAAAATTATTGACTTCAAACCTTCACATACGAACCATTTTTTGAGTTCCCTACTGCAAGTTAGATTCATATATCTTTTTATATGTCTATTGTCTAAACTTAAGTCAAAAACTCTATAAATTTAATTGAAGAAATGGGGACAAAAAAGAAATGGACTTAACCAACATGAATCATGCATTGGACATTTTTTTCTTTTATAAAAATGTGACAATGGATTAATTCAAATATTAATATGATAATGAATTATATGGCAAGCTAAAAAATCTAGTTAACGTGCAATAATGAAATCATTATGCATGAAAAGTTGTTAAAATAAATACATAACTTGAGCTTAATGTACAAAATTAAAAATGAAAAAAAAAAAAAAGCACTTGGTTGACTTTTTAATGTTGCGTTGCCACGTGTGTTTATTTAGTTGGAGGTCTCACGTGAGGAGTGTGGGTGGCGTATGGTCGGTTAGCTAATTTATCTTCGGCGGTCCACTCAATAAATGAGTGAAATTAATTACCTATTTCTTTCTTTTTTTCCTTTTTTTTTAAAAAAATTGTCGTAAATATTTTCATTTTAAAGGATGAAGTTTATTCTATCTATTTTATTCCTATTATCATGTTGAAGAATATTATAGAGTATAATCCATGCAAGTTTAGAGTAAATACATTTTGTGTTTGACGAAAAAATATTTTTATTCTAATAGAGTCGATACAAAAAATAATCAAACTATACTCCAAAACAAATAAAATCACCAAACATTCCACTTGATCTCCCCCCCCACCCCCCCTTTTGATGTGGATCAAAGTTTGACTCGATTCGACATCACATGATACAAAGAATAACAACCTTTGAATAAGGATACGTGGTATGATCTGGGAGTTCCTTGCATCTCGAAAGGTTTGTATAGGAACATCTTAACATAACTATAAACACTTATGAGTAAGTTGAATCAGAACTATCCAGTTTGATTCGACCTCCATGAAAGAAATATTTATTGATAGCATAACTGAATCTTTACCAGTCACACTCAAATTATCCAACCCACTTGTGAGTCAATATCTTTTGGGTTTATCTTTTGATATAACCCATTCCACAACCTAGATTCCACCAGTAGAATTGACCATCAAATTTGGCCTTTGTCTAACTTATTATTCGACTTACGGTTCAGTAGAACTACAAATTTACTGAGATCTTATTTTCCGATGTCTTACTACAAATTTTAATTTAGAGAATGAGGAAAAATTTAATAAAGATGTTTACATAGTATTCAAGTATAATAACTTATAAGAATGTGTTTCCAGTTTTAAAAATCATATGTAATGTTTTTCTTAAGTTTAAAATGGTGTAGGACGATTAGCCTTATCTACTCTCGTATTCTATTTGTCCCTTAATCATATGAATTATGACTAGTAATATTACCAAATGCTTTATGAGAAGAATAAAAAAAAAAAAAAAGGACCAAATTGCATGAAAAATCATTAGACCCGGATGTGAGGGGGCAAGAACGGCCTCCTTTGTGAATTAATTATTTTTAGTCCTTTGTGAATTAATTATTTTTGTAGTGAAAATATTTTAATGATATCAATTAAACAAGTATTTTAATGGGATTATGATTATATATTCGCCATTTAAATAATAATTATGATTTAAATTAAATATTAAAGCAGTGATACTTGTTACAATAATACCGAAGGAGGATCACTATATTAATCACAAATTTCTTGCTTTTTAAATAATAAATAAAAGAAAAAGATGGATCAAGGGAAATTGAGCAGTCGAGAAGGTTGTTTTTCGTTGTCGCATCATTAATATTTACAGCTTGTCACTAATCAAGACCACAACAACATAATTATAAAGAAAACAATAATTAGTAAAATAAATCAAACATAAAGTTAAAACCAACGACACACTATTTAACTAGATTTTTATTTGGTGAGAATTAAAAAAACTAGATATGTCATCATATGTGTGCCCCACGTCAATTCATGCTACAACTTGTGTCCAATAAAAATTATGGGAAGACATAACACCTTGCGGGGGCGGAGGGGCGGCGGGGACAGGGTGAATCATGCAAGCCCAAATCCCTGTAATTCTAAATTTCAGCGTCACACAACTCTCCAAGACAATTAAGAGCCACCCATTTTTCGTGATGTCCCTACCAACAAAAGTAATGCTGCTTGAAGCTGTTTATACATGAAATGAGAATTGAGTTATTGTTGAGTCAACTAGGAAAGTTGGGTACTCAAGATAGTATATGACTTTAGGGTTTGAGATCTGCAGTCACGATACACATTAAATTAGCTAAGATGTCATCGGTGAAGGCACTTCGACGCTCAAGTTAGTTCTGGTCGAAGTGGAGAGATCGAATAGAATATAGAGAATGTAGAGTTTGTAGTATATGGAACATTACCTTCAACGTGGTTGAGCCTGGAGTATTTATAACTTTATGTGGGCGTGATTTTACCTAAATACCCCTATTAAGTGTACTAACTTTTTCTCATGCCAGGGGATTGAGAGTTATTCCATGTGCAGATCACGATATTGTGCCAGGTGGCTAAATCTCCTATTTTTCTGGACAAACCGTGCCAGTAGAGGCACGTCTCTGCTAAAGTTGTTGGTAGAGTTGTCAAAGTTGTTGGAGTTGTTGGAGTTGTTGGCAGCGGTTACACCGACTGCCACGTGTTATTAGTGTAGAGGAACTCAACTTGTCAAACTGATAAACACAGCAGGGATCCGAGTGAACGTCGGAGTGGTCTTGAGGTCGATTCATGTCGACCAAATTCGAATGTTCGAACATCTAGAGTGGTACTGAGGTCGATACGAGTTGACCGCAGACCTTATAAAGTGAGGTCGATACCGATCGACCAAATAGACTTACTGTTGGGCCTCATGGGCTGTCTCGTTTAATGTTGGGCCTGTTGAGCTTACTGAATTATCCCATATCAAAAAGAGTCATTTTTTACCTCAATTTGGATATTAATTGGTCAAGTGCCCAAAATCATGTGTTTTTATGTATTGTTTTCTTTAATATTTTTTTTACTTACTTGAGATTTTATTTCATTTTCACTTTCCATGGTTAACTAAGAAAAGAGCATTATATTACACCTTTGTTCTAAAATTTAATCTTTAAAATTATAAAATTGACCCTACTAAACTATTGCGAATTCATAATTTTAAAATTTATTGAGGTGAAAAGCTTGTAAGAGATTTTGTGTTCAACTTCATCTATTAAATATATCAATCGAAAGCTCAAATTTTTTTCCCTATTCGATGAGATTTAAAATTATAGTTCGAAATCAATTAATTAAAAATGTGTAAAAAAAGCACGTTACTATAGCTCGACTCATGTTAATCTCATTTAAAATTTGTTCAAAATCCAATTGTCTAATAATCAAATTAAATTTAAACATCATTTGTAGCTCAATAAGAACTTCAAATTAAATTTGGATACTACCATATGTGGACATAATTATATGTCTATTGAAATAATCAGATAGATATATTAATGGAAGAAGTATAGATTGAACAAATATATTTGTTATCATCAATTGTACAAATAATATCAATATTGTACCAACAAGCGATTATATTTTTTTTTACATTAACGTTTTTGCATAAAGTTTTCATACATCCTTTTATATAATCACATCTCTCACTTGCTATTTTTCAAATTTGGAATTGATGGATTTTAACTTAAAAGATTTCAATTTCTGATTCATTGAGCTTATTATTTAGAACCAAAACATTCTCATAATTATTAAAAAAAGACTTTAAAGAATTAGTCAAAATCAAATTTCCAACGTAGACATATATTCCATAAAATTTAGAAGTACTTCCATGTTTCTAAGCATGTATTTGACTTCCCCCTTATCCACCTACCTTAATAGAATTTTGTGATGTAATAGATATTTCTCTAATTAATTGAACAAGCATGGAATACGTTGATCATTAAGCAAAATTAAAAATTTAATTATGGTGATAACTTGCTACAACTTACTTTGACTTGAGACAATCAATAATCTTTTCTTTTTTTTTTATGTCTTGCTATTAATTTGTTGGCATATACCATTGTACTAAATATATACTTTATACCCATACACTAAATTATCACAACTAACTACCATTTTCACAATCACATCAAACAAGAAAAGAACAATTAAAATTCTTAGCCCAATAATCTCAACAAGCAACAAACAACACACAAATATCATGTCAAAAAAGTGATTTCACATTTTCATACACATGTGAGCAAAATTAGATGCTCTAAATCCTTAAACTTGTCTTATGTAATAACCTCAAGATTTAGCCAATATTCATTCTCATCTATCTCCATCCCACTTTTCTAATTATCTTTTAGCTTTTATAACACCTTTCCTTTTTCTTTCTTCATTTGTTTATGATTTAATCCCCTCCTCTCTCTTAATAATCATTTTCAGAATAAGATCTTTTATGCAGAAATTATTTGCTATCAAATTTTTTGATTTTAAAAAATTTATGTTATGCTGAACTCGTAGATACATATCAAAATTATCATAAAATAAATAATAATACTTATTTTAGTTATAAAATTATTCAAAAATCTATTTAAATACTTCCCAAGCAACATAACAATATCCCACATAAATGTCTTCATTATTGATCACAAATCACCAAATTGTGATGGTAGTAAGCCCCTATGTACACTTGCATATTTACTCCTACACTCCCCCCCGCCACCACCACCCCCCACGCCCAAGAAAAGAAAAAGAAAAAAAAAGAAAAAGAAAAAAAGATGGAGTGGGCCCCATGTCCATGGGCCAACAAGCAAAGTAAAGCTCATTGTTATAACTTAAACCAAAGCAGCACAACAACACTTGCATCCATCTAACTTCTGGTGAGGCGGACACAGAGTGCACGCATATGACTTCCTGACAAACAACTGCTGCAAATTCTTGAAAAAAGCAAACCAAAAACTACTCGAAATTCAGTTACGGCAATTTTTAACCAACCCAAGAAACGACCCTTTTTATAGTGACCCTTTCCTAGGCTGATTTCCCAGAATTCCCCCTGCTGGTTGAAAGATAAATTAATGTGAAGGAAAAGAAGAGTCTTGAATATATCAGTTTCATTTTTGATGAAAATGACTCAGATGGTGGCTGCCGGTGGCGCAGAAAGCTCCGGAGGGCGGACGGTGGTGGTCGGTGTAAAGCTGGACTCGCATAACAGAGAGTTGCTCACGTGGGCTCTGGTTAAAGTTGCTCAGGCTGGTGATCGCGTTATTGCACTTCATGTTCTTAACAACAATGGTAAGCAATTAAACATTCATAAATTGTTGTCTGTGCATGTGAAATTTTTTTCCATTTTTCTTTTCTTTTTTTAGGTCTTTTGAATTTATGATTTCATATTCAGACAACTATTGTTTAATGTTGTTGTTCTTCTGAGGAACCATGTTTGCTTAAAAGTTCTTTCTTTGAAAATTCTGTTTGTCAATTTTGAACTAGAACTAAGTTAGGCAAAAGATATAATAAACAAATGACTTTTTCTTTTTTTTTTTCCTTTTTTTGTGGTCTAACACTAGTTTTCTTTCTTTTAATTCTCGTAATTGGTGATCTTTTGAAGTTTCACTCGTAAATTTATCTGATTTTTTGAAATGGGATTGTGTAGAAATTGTGGATCGTGATGGTAAATCGTCTCTTCTATCTCTGGTTAAAGCTTTTGACTCAATTCTTGAAGTTTATGAAGGCTTCTGTAATCTCAAACAGGTAAACTGCTTATCAACTATCAATAGTTTGTGTGTAATTTCATTCCGGTTAATTACTGTTTATTTGCTTCGGGGGAAAAAATGTTGGAATTTTCATGGTTCTAACAGCAGTTGTGTTTCATATGATTTTCCACTGTCTGAAAATTCTGGCGGTGGACAGTGTCGTTTTAGTCTTAGTTTGACATATTTTAGTATGAAATAAGTTGAATTTGAGTTCGAACGTTGTCGGTGGATCTAGGCAGCCAAAATAAAAGAATTTATTAAATTTCATTTATGACTTCTGCAAGCTTTCTGACCTCCTTTATTGTTACACTTAGAAAAGTTCAAACAGACGAAGTTCAAATATATAACTTTATGCCAAATTATCTGACAAAATTGAAGTACCAATGCGGAACTTTGCTGCTAATGCTGCAGGTAGATCTCAAACTGAAGATCTGCAGAGGTTCATCGATTCGGAAAATTCTTGTTCGTGAGGCCAAATCTTACTCAGCAACGGAGGTCATTGTCGGAACTGCTCAAACTCATCATACTATTCGGTCGTCCGCTTCTGTTGCTAAATACTGCGCCAAAAAGCTGTCCAAGGATTGTTGTTCAATATTAGCCGTCAATAATGGGAAAATTGTTTTTCATAGAGAATCCAATTCAGCATGTCGCATTAGTGTGAAAGGTAGCTTCCTCCTACATAACTAAAAATTGGGCCGCAACTTTGTGATCAAATGAGCCGGTGGGCAGTGGCTATTAGATCCACTGGCATAAGTCTCATAAAGTGTGATGTTAGGAGTTTGAACCTAATAGACCATTGACGTGCGTGTGTATAAATAAAATCCCTATGATCAAATGATGTTCATTTTGGTTTTCACTTCTGCAGAAATTGAGCATCACCGTCGGAATGGTTTGCTTAATGCCCTTCAGAGATCATTCAGCAAGAACATTAAAGTGCTTAACGATGGCCGTCCGATGAGGCCAATGCTGACTTGGGATGAAGCCAATTGTGGTGAGCCAGATTTGGCCGTGCCTAGTCCGGAGTTTGTGGGACATCCCCTTGAAAGGAGTTGCTCGATTTGTTCACCAGACTCGGCAGCTCCTGGTCATTCCTGTGCTCAATCTGCTGAGAAGCCGTCAAATGATGATGATAACGAGAATCCAATGGCTATAGTACCAGTGCAGAAGCTAGAGGCTGCTTCTAGTTCAATTACGCTGTTGTTAAGAGAATTACCTGAAATGAAGCCTGGTTGGCCGCTTCTTCGTCGAGCCGTTTTATCAAATAGGACATCATCTTATAATTCCCAAGTGAGGCATATCTCTGTGGTTCAATGGGCAATGCGGCTGCCGAGTAGGTATTATTTGCCGATCGAGAATTCAACTAGTGATTCTGATTGTGGCCGAGAGAAATCCTCCGAACTAGATGGAGAAAGTGGTGCTATTGTTAGTGTTGGAAATGAGATGATATCCATTCTGTCGTCACCTGATAGCAGCTCAAGATCCTTGCCGGAAGAGCTCGAGGGTCTTCAAGAGAAGTACTCAGCCACCTGCAGATTGTTCAAATTCGAGGAACTTATGTTAGCAACATCAAATTTCATGCCAGGTTTTCATCTTACCTAAGATTTTTGCAAGAAAAGTTTTTTGGTTTGAATTTAGTCAATTTCATGGTTATTGTGAAATTCCAGGGAATATGGTAGGTAAAGGAGGCAGCAGCCAGGTTTACAGAGGTTGTCTTCCTGATGGCAAGGAACTTGCTGTGAAGATTTTGAAGCCGTCTGAGGATGCTGTGAAAGAGTTTGTCCTCGAAATTGAGATTATTACAGCTTTAAATCACAAAAACATCATCTCGCTTTTTGGATTCTGTTTCGAGGACAATCATCTTCTCTTGGTGTATGATTTTCTATCAACAGGAAGCCTTGAAGAGAATCTTCATGGTATAATTCTCATTGACTAAAATCTTGGTTTCTTGCTGGTACATTAATTCTTACGAAAGTTTAATGTTTTGAATCAGGTAATAAAAAGGAACAACTGGCACTCGGGTGGTGCGAGAGATATAGGGTTGCTATTGGCATAGCTGAGGCTTTGGATTATCTTCACAACAGAGATGGTGAACCTGTGATCCACAGGGATGTTAAGTCATCGAATATACTTCTTTCTGATGATTTTGAGCCGCAGGTGGTGCTCTAATAGTAATAATCTACGAGACATTTGATTTCCTACTTATAAAACCTCATTTATAGCTTTTGTTTGTCTATCCTTCAGTTGTCTGACTTTGGACTTGCTAAATGGGCATCGGCAACTTCAACTCACACAACATGCACGGACGTTGCCGGGACTTTTGGGTCAGTAGATTTATCTGCCTCAAAGCATTCTCAGATTAGAAAGCAAGCTTACTTACTATTGTTGATGAACATTTTGTTCTGCTCAGATACTTGGCCCCTGAATATTTCATGTATGGCAAAGTAAATGAGAAGATCGACGTATATGCATATGGGGTAGTTCTTCTCGAGCTTCTCTCAGGGAGAAAGCCGATAAGCAACAACTGTCCAAAGGGCCAAGAGAGCCTTGTTATGTGGGTATGTTCTCTATACTCATCGGAATGATATGTGACCATATTTAATTTTACTGCAATTAATTTTTTAATGATTTACAGGCAAAGCCGATTTTAAATTCTGAGAAGTTCGCCCAGTTGCTAGACCCAAACTTGGGCAGCAGTTACAATCATGAACAAGTGGAGAGGATGGTTCTAGCTGCCTCACTCTGCATAAGGCGTGCACCACGAGCTCGGCCACAAATGAGTCTCGTAAGTTCAGCTGAGGCATGCTAGCACAAATGCTATAAACATTCTTTTACTCTTGTGCTATATTGATGTTCTATGGTTCGACCAGTAACTTCCAACGAACTTGTAAACACACCAAATTGTTTCCCGAAGATTAAACTATTAAGACATGAAATTCTTGCTCTTGCAGGTTCTGAAGCTTCTTCAAGGTGATCCTGAGGTAATGAAGTGGGCAAGACTACAAGTGTATGCTTCTGAGGGAACTGAAACCAGGCCGGAAGCTAATTCTCTAGAAGGGCCTGATTCGATAGATGATGAAACTTTTTCAAAATCGAATCTTCAATCCCATTTGAACCTTGCATTGCTTGGCATGGAGGAAGATTCTGTCTCCACGAGCAGCATTGAGCAAACTGTTTCTTTGGAAGATTATCTGCGTGGCAGGTGGAGCCGATCCTCTAGCTTAGACTAACCTTAAAATTTCTTACAAAAGCGCAAGGGAAAAATTTCTTACAGTTTGATTCTTTTATATGTATCATCGTTTCCTGATGTGGGCTTGGATGTGAGGTTGGTTGTTGGTGTGCCCTCCTCCTTCCCCTTATTCGTAGTCGTGAAAGAGAAGCAATTTTGCTTTGTTTGTTTTTGAATGAATAGGATGGATACAATTGTATTCGGCATATAAATAGTTGATATATTTTGATTCTTGATGTTTTTTGTATCTGGATTCGAGAATTTTCTCAAAAATCACGAAGTTTCGGGTTTCTACTTTGAGAATGTGCTAGCCTTGAAAAAGTGCTGAGTTAATTAAAAAATCATTCGGTGTATTTTTTAATCAAAATTGTCGATATTTACAATGGCTATATTTTTAATGGGCTGTTTATTAAGTTTGACAACTTATCTTAATGAGAATAGTAATCCATTCTAATAGATCATGTTTGTTTTTCACTTTTTTGTCGTAATTTTATTTAAATGCCTTCAAGATCTAAGTAAGGTATCAATTCTAAAGTTTAACATTATATATAATATTCTTGACATGCTCACAACTTGTAATTATTTCTTTCTTTTCGTTCTTGGCTTGTTTTGAACTTGATGCCCATCATTTTCATGAACCTGTCAATGATAGTGAGATATCAAAGTGCTCATGTTCTGCTGACAGTAGCCAAGGCTTTCGGCTTTTAGATCCCAAAAGACCACCTCTCATTCTGAACCCCTTTATGACTTTATCTTGTTGCTTATTTCTTCTTCATGTAGGCCTTTATGAGCTTGACGAAATGATCATTCTCTCATCCATACACCACATAAAATTACATAAAAAAACAAGTCCTTTTTTCATTGTCCAATTGGCAACAAATAAGGAATTTTTCTTGTCAAATAGATTCGTCTTTATCTTAAAATTTTAGAACTCTAAAGTTATTGACGAGACTTATTTAAATAGTAAAATATAGGTTTTCAAGACTCGAAAACTTTCATTCAGTCCTACAAAAAAAGTATTCATTGTGATATTTCATGTAATGGTTTGTTTGATTCAAGGATTTTGATAATAAAAAAATATTAAAAAAAAGAAAAATAAAAGACAAATGTACTTAAAAAGGAATTGAAAGAAAATAGGTGATAAAATGTGTCCGACAATAAGAAAAGGATCAAATATCTTTCTTCCCTTTTCTTCATCATTTTGTGATAAAAATAATTTTTTTCCTCTTAGATTATGGCTTTGTTTGGATGTGAATTGGAGCATTCCCTTCAAAAAAATTTGGGAGAACGGATTTTGAGAGGTAGGGTTAGGGAATGTGATGGTTGGTTGTTTGTGTTTTGGGTGATAGATAGAGAATAAATTAGGAGAAAATGGTTTGTTTGTTTGTGTTTTGGAGGAATAAGATGTCGCATCAATAAATTTTTTGTTGGATTTATGGGGTAAAATAAATATTTTAAAATTATTTATATGTGTGTATATATAAATTGTATGAGTGGTAGTATGTGTATATAATTGTAATGATAAAAGAATGTATAGTGTCTTGGGGAATGGTGTTAGAGTTCGGAATAGTAAAGATTTTTTGGGAATAAATTTTATATTTTGCGAGTGGGATTAGAGAATTATAAATGTTGATTTATTTAAGTTTTGAGAGTTAGAAAATAAATTGGGAGTTTGTAAACAAACAAGCCATGTACTTTTCCTTTGGTTACTAATCACTACTAGGCCTTAAGCTTTCAATTGGGCCTTTAGCATGGACAGCCCAGCCTATTAGGCCAATTTAAGCGGGCCTCACTCCGACCGGGCTGGTTAGGGCAATATTTCATATAGAAAGAAATTTATTAAAAAGGGTTTACACATAATGAATATCCTAACAAAATCCACAATATTTGAAATTGGAGAAAATGTTATCTTTGTGTAACTATTTGAATTATTAATTTTGACACATTTGATATATATCTTAAAATTTTTACAGCTATAATAAATAAAATAAATATTTATTTTTGATATGATATTAGTTTTTTAAGTAACATTTGATATTTATTTAGTTTTTTAGTATAATAATGAAAAAATTATGATAAGATAATTATGAATATAGAATGTGTGGATTGTAAATAGTCGTTAGTACATAAATTGTAATTATGAGAATTTAAAAAAAAGAAATAAGAATTATTTTGGTACATTACACGAAAATATACCAAAAAGAGGATTAATAATATACATTCTTAAATCATGGATTGATAATTCTGTAATTTAGCTTAATTTTTTGTTATCATATACTTTTATTTTGGAATTTTAAATTTGAGAATAAAAGGGTGTTTGGGTGAGCTTATAAGCTTA
>JACGDI010005455.1:61998-83450 GCA_014898725.1 Jacaranda copaia | reverse complement strand
CCCCCCGCCTCCTCTTCTTGATACATGATCATATCCAACCATCTTTCTCCTGAAAATGTTACATCAATCTCTGTTTGGAACATGAACCAAAACCCAAAAAATCATTTTTAGAACCACGTCTTGACTTTTCTTCGAAAAAAAAAAATTGAAAAACTGTTGCCTGTTGAAAGTTGAACCCTGACACTGCACGTCCCCAGCCTGAAGAGATGGGGTTTATAGCACACTGAAGAGCACCGCTAACTTCTGTTATCTGTTTTATACATTTTAAGATTTAACACTTCACATGCACACTACCCCACTAATCCCGAGTCTTGTGAATGGGTCATATTTCCTAACTTGCAGTGCCCGAAGAAGCACACCTATGTCTGTCCTGCTTTCGAAGCAACGGGAGTATGCCCCCAAACATCCACGTGCAAGCTTCACCATCCAAAAAAGAAGCTGGAAAGGAAACCTCCAACTGAGCAGAAGATTGTACGTGGCCGCTACTTTGACGGTGGGCTCATCGGAGTTGATGACTGTAGCTCGGCTACTACTGAGAAGCTCTCCACAAAAGGTAAGGATGACATAGTTTGCCATGAAGGAAAATTTCCAGATTATATTAGCTTAGATGTCAGCGATGAGGAAGTTTTACCGGATGCCCAAGTAGCAGATGGTCTTGATGACCTCATCCAATCGAACCTCATCATGAATAGAGATAGTGTAATAGATTCATCCCAAGCCATTGATAGCCAGGATGGGATGAGTAGCTTAGTTTTGTTGGAGGAAACTAATAGCTGACACAAGACAATGTGCCTGGCTAGTGACTGGTTGACACTGTGATGTATGATTCCAAGGTTTGCTATAGGTAGATTAGGTTATAGTTGAGGTATAGGATGTTTTGTAGAGTTGTAAGAACAAGGTTGAGCAATGAATATTTTTGAGATTGTTTAAGTTCTGCATATAATGCGAAGTTGGGCTCTCCAAGCAGCAAGTAATTTGAGTAATGGCTAAAGAAGTGTAATCCAAGTGGGGTAATCGAACTTTCTTTTTGTTTGAAACAGTTAAATTATAATTACACCTGTTTTTCTTGTACTAAGTTTTGTAATAACACCTCTAAGTCACTCTCTAGCGAATTTTGTACAAAAATGATAATGTCACTGGAGGTAAATTAATGAATTTTCTGTTTTGTTCTTAATTCAATTAATTTTGTACCTCCCTAACTTAAGTACGTTCCGTATGATGTAATACTTGGGGGTTGAAAGTATAGTCATGATATATGTAAAAAGGGATATGTAACCAAATTTGTTCTACAAATACAAGAATTGAATGGATAAAACAAGTCGTAATATGTCAAAAAATTAACCATTTTTTGTGCCTTCTCAAAGGTATTGTATACTTCTTGCATTTGCCCCCCAAAAATATGATTTAATTCTTTTTCTTATTGTTCAAGGAGTAAAATATTGAAAAGAAAAATATTTTCAAAAGAATTTAGAATTAATTTTATGAATAAAAACAATTAAAGTTAAATATCTTTGTTTCCATTGCAAGTAAAAACATTAAAATAATTTGATTAATGGTTTTTATAGAGGATTTATAGTCCATTTTAGAATCCTTTGTTCCAAATTTTTACTTCACCAAATATTCTATTTTACAAATGCAATTTATTATATGTAATTCACAACAAAGTATTTATTTAAGAAAATATTTTTATCTATTACCTGAAATAAAAGATGAAATATTACTTGGAAGAGAATATGTTTAACTATACCTTACCATATTTAAGAACAACATGATTGATTAACGTATGAAATTTAACCCAAATAAACCGATTCTAAGCTTGAGAATGTGGTTGTCAACGAGTTGGATTTGAATCGAATTAGGATAATCCGAATCTGATAGCAGACATGCATAATCAAATCCGAATTCGAATCCGAATTCTATAAGATTTATGCATGCCAATTCCATGTTTGGATCCGATAAAAATCCAAAATTCGATAAGAAAGTCTAAAAAATTTTGCGTTCTTTAAAATTTTACATTATTAGAAAGAACTGCTTTATAAGATATGTTATATGAGATTTCAAGATTACATTTTAATCCAAATATAGTATTTGCAAAGTTAAGAGAGTTCAAATTTAATTTTTTTTTTCATAATTTTTTATTGTAACATTGCAAAAACCAAAAATTTAAGGCATAATCCATGGGGGTTGTATCAAATTGATCACTCGGTAATATATATTTTACAGTGCATAAATCATTATAAATTGTGTATTTGGGCTAAATATGAAATATACGTGTATATATATAATTACTTTATTAAATTAATTGCTTCAAAGAAATAAAAAAAATTAGGGCATTATCAATTATAATGTCACATATATTGCATTTCAGTCAAAAATCTTGATTAATATAATTTATATTGTATAATTATTAATTTAATAATATATTTAATAAAATTCAGATCCGGATCTTTATTAGATCGGATTGTATAATTCCATATCCGATCAACTTATTTCGGATTATGGATATTTATAATAGAATCTGATATATTGGACATTTTAATAAATAAAAACTCTAAAATTCGAATTGAATTCAGATTAAACTCTGGTCCATCAACAACCCTACATGAGAATATGAGATTAAAACCAATACATGAAACAAAAAGAAATAGTTTGACAATTGAACTTTAGCGGCACACACACTCAAACAAAAATCCTTATCCGCATGAAATTGGAGGGCAAAAAACCATTAGCACTTCCTTCACAACTTGAGAAAAACAAAATTCTGCACAGCAGTGGGGGAAAAAAAGGGAGAGTAAACCATGGCTGCAACTTCAACCTACATGGCTTCCTCCAGCTTCTCCATGCTGGGCTGGAGAAGTGGCAGCAAAAACATCAGCAACAGAAGAAGAAAAAACATGTTTTCAGTTTCAGCTCAACAAGCAGAAGTACAAGAAGATGTTAAGAAAACAGAAACACAAGTGGAAGAAGAGGGCCAGAAGCAGAAGCAGCAGGAGGCCACGGCCATGAAGCAGCCGAGGCCGGTGGAGCCACAGGAAAATGTGAAGAGCAAGAACATGAGTAGAGAATACGGAGGGCAGTGGCTGAGCAGCACCACCAGACATGTTAGGCTTTATGCAGCCTACATTGATCCGGTGACGTGCGAATTCGACCAAACGCAGATGGATAAGCTGACTCTTTTACTTGATCCAACTGATGAGTTTGTGTGGACAGATGAGACCTGCAACAAAGTTTACTCATATTTCCAGGAGCTTGTTGATCATTATGAGGTAATTTTATTAGTCCATTCTTTCTGTTTTCTTTTACTTTTGAGCACTTGTTTCTGACCAATGGTTGGGGAGGAGGAAAGGAAACAAGAGGGAGGGGTTGGGGGTGGGGAAGGGAGAGGAGTTATAGACAGATTAAGGGACTTTGGTTCGTCCACGGGGGTGAGTCAGGGCCCTAGGTTGGGCCCAAAGGTGTAATTAAAAGAGAATAGGTGAATATTCCTATATTATTCCTATTGCTCCTGAAGGATCAAGCAGCCTAGGTTAGCCCAAAGTCAATTATCGATTCAAGAATGTAAGGTGTCCTACTTTTTTAGGGTAAGAAGAGCAAAGAAAATGCTTTGAGCTAATGTTCAAACACTTGGCACTACAGTGCTGAAGTAACCACACCATATTCTTCTAGGTAGTTGTTGACACCTTGTGCAGTAGACTACGAAGCTAATATTATGCGACAACTGAGGTAGGTAGTACATGCCAAATTTATGATGATTTGTCTAAAATATGCTAATTTGATTTTTTACTACTAATCAAGTTAAATCAAGTCGAGTCAAATCAAGGTTTAAATTGAGTATGAGCTCAAAAGATATGTATTAGACTTGAGTTTTCTGATTTTTTGAGCTTGAAACCAATTCAATTAAGCTTGGTTTTTTGCAAGTGAACTTTGATTCATTGTTAACTCAAATCTGAACTTGACTTTCAACATTTTAATTTAGTAAAACGATGAAAAGTTCAATCACCTAAATTTATAAATTATAGCATTTATTTATTCGTCACAAACAAGCTTAAAAAGCTATAAACCACCAATAAGCAATATATCAACAAAACGAAGATTATATAATGGCTCATGAGCCTGAAACCTAGAAGCAACTCGAGATTAGCTTGAGATTGAAACAACTTGAGCTCAAGCTTCTTGCAAGCCAGCTTGAATTCTTTACCCTCTTCACACTCATAGTTATCAAGAGGGAATGTAGTATTTTCCTTTTAAACCTTTCACATTTTGTGCTTTGCCTTTTTCCCTCGCTTGCAACCACAAACACTATATGCAACACTGTTAACATAATAATGCTGTGATGAAACAGGGAGCTCCATTGACAGAATACACACTTCGCCTGATTGGTTCAGACATAGAACACTACATCAGGAAGTTGCTTTATGAAGGAGAAATTCAATACAACATGGAAGCAAGGGTCTTGAATTTCAGCATGGGAAAACCACGTGTAGGATTCAACTATGATGGCCAACTTCAAGATGCCAAATAGTGTCCACATAAATCATGAAAGAAAGCAAATTATCATATACAATGTAGTTCACAAGTAATAATAGTCATCTTTTTGTTCCTCAGAAAGTAAATATTCATATAACTAATATGTTTGATCAAAAGATGCAAAATTCCCGCAGCATATCTGGTTTATTACAACAGCAAAAGATTTAGAAAAGTTTTCCATGTTTCTAGGTCATGATTATATACGAAAATGCCAGGAAAAGAAGCTCTAACATGGTTCTGGAATTATTGAGAAGCATTCTGCATCTTGCCAAGGTTTGAATGATCCATCCTGCAGAGTTTGTCAGAAGACAGAATGGAACTGTCAGAAATAGGGAAATCAAATGTATTAGTACAGTAATACATATACTCAAATACGAATCTATGCATCCAACTCATACATCCGAAGTAATGCTTCATCTCATGCTATCACAAGATGTAAAGCGAAAAAGGTCTCAGCAGAACACCTCGAAATACATGGAATGAAGCAAGTCACTGGCCTGAAGCCAAAAGAAGAACCCACGTAGGAAGTTCAAGGATTTCTGTTCGTCATGTTCATATTGTGCGAGCTGTGTTCTAAAATCTGCATTCAGCAGAGATATTGAATTTCAGAATAGTTAGCACAGACAATAGCATAAGTTAGCAGAGTAAAAGTAATATAAATTAAAACAAAAATGTAAATAAACTCTAAAACAGGAAATCTAAAGCATCCTAGCTAACTAATGAACACAATTAGGACAGCAATTTGTTGCACACAACCGAAAAAGAGCCCTTCGATTGTATAGGTTGGTTTATTTTTATGCACTTAATCCTGGGCCAGGATGAGGGACGAGGAATACAAGGTATGCCGTCCTTAGCGACAGCATTTGGCAAGTCATTGCTAAATTTGGCACTATTATAACTAGAAAACAGATAAATGAAGTGTTACAAAAATTGACGTATGATTAATTTGAGGTGAAGAATCAAATTCATATATCCTTTTTCCTTTCACTCTTCCTCTTTTCCCATTTTAGGATATAATTCAACTAGAGCAATTTCACTTGATCTGTTTAACTTCACAGCAGTTGTGAGCCAAAGAGAGAAAACATCTTCAGCTTTCTCCATTGACAGTTCTAGTTCATCTGAGGGAATCCAAATAAGGATTTTGGCTGACCTAGATGTCATTGCACCGGAAAATCTTAGTGCAACTAAGAATTGTGGCCTTCTGGATGCAAATGGATGTTTTACAACCAGAAAACACATTGCATTGACTTCTGATGGAGGCAACTTTTTCATAAATATAGAAGCTAGTGTTTTCACTAATGAAAGCCCAGGTCCATTTCCTAAAGAGCCATCCTTGATAGAACTATTAATGGGGAAACGACGAGTACCAAAGTTCATATTGTTTACTTGCCGAGGGAACAAATTCAAGGTGATGAGATCACTAGGAAAGTCATTATGGTTTTAAATAGAAAGTGTAGAGATGGCAGGCACAAATCTAACAAGAGCAAAGCAAACACTTGTATTTCATGGCGATTGTCAAACATAGAATCTGGTTAGACACAGCAATGTTAAGCAAGAACATGAACATCTTCACAAACCAGGATAGTGATCGAGGTAGGATTTTCCTTCTTTCTTTGTTTTGAATGATATTTCAGTTTTGCTACGCAAGACCATGTTGCAAACTACTTGCTTATGGATTTCATTGTCCTTGCAAAGCCGGACATACTCCTTTTTGTCATAAGGTTTTCTAAGAACAGCGATAAGCTGTTGTCTAAACTCAGACTGACTTGTCGGAAGGTTCTGAAATCTGTCCTCATTTATCTGCAAAAAGTGAGATCATGCAACATAAATAGCTTTCATAAATAACAAAAATATGAAAAAAGGAAAAATGCTCAGGGTGAGGGATGAACTAGTGCATCATTAAATGAATAGGAACATATATATATAAGATTTTCAGTTGAAGCTGCAACATTAGAATTCAAATTTCCTTCCCTGTACTTGTAGTATGAAGTTTTCTCTAGGATTTCCACATCAGATGAGTGCCCATCATCAAGTTTTTTCCCCTTATCGTTCTAATGAATATGAAGATATATGGGATCTTGCACCTTATCATTAGGTGAGCATTTCATGTGCTTTAGTGTTACAGCCTCATTCCTTGATTTTCTCCTGGTCAGGCTCTTGATCTTCTTAACTGATGAAGACTCTGGATAATGCTTATGCTGATTGTCTACACCAGCCATCTGACTTGAGAGTACGATTTTTTGCTTCACACCTCTAGTCAATTTCCTACTAGGTTCTGGATCATGATCTTTCTGGGAACTTATGTCTTGGCATTTAGTGACCAGAGGTAAACAATCTTTCTCATATTCAATCACAGAAGACTTGTTATGCTCCTTCAAATTTCTTAAACAAAAGCTCACATTGAGGACCATTTTCCTCAGCATTGTAATCATCCCCATGCTTTCAGGCATCATTTATCCCCATGTTTTCATGCATCATTTTTGTGTTTTCGCTTATTATGCTTTTCAAACCTTTCAAATCTTTTCCGATCATGCTTATGCTGATCCTTTACACCGGACATCTGATTTGAAAGTACAATTTTTTGCTTCATAGCTTTAGTCAATCTTCTACCAGGCTCTGGATCACAATCTTTATGTGAACTTACTTATCCTGGGTATTCAGTGACCGGAGGTAAGTAATCTTTCTCATGTTCAAGCACAGAAGACTTTCTTTGCTCCTTCAAATGTTTTAACAAAAACTCGTGTTGAGGAGAATTTTCCTCAGTATTGCAATCAGCTCTCCGACATCATCTTTGTCCTTTTGCTTATGATTTTCAAATCTTTCTTTGTTAGTTAGAAAACAGGATAGAAACCTCTTGTAGTCCTCATCTATCTCGTCATCTTCCTTTACCAGTCTTTCATATTAATGCAATTCCTCATTGAACAGTGTATTCCTTGCTCTGGCACTACTGAACTCATAATGAGAACGAAACATTTGACTCACTCAATAGAACACACCCCACTTCTCTCCTCCACTGTGCAACTTCAGGACATCATTGTATTACCACCCTAGCAGACTTACATTAAAACTTCGAGAAAATGAAAAAACTCCTCCAACATAACAAGTGAAAGAAGAAAAAAGATCAAACACTACCCACAAAATATATCTTTTTTTTTCCTTCGAAGTATCAAAAATAGATTTTAATAATTTCAAATCATTAGATCAATCATATATACACACACACTTATATTTATATCTTTTGATTATTATCTCAATATAAACATATTATTTCTAATAATAGATGATATATACTGATAATATATAATAATTATTAACACTTGCTGAGACACCTCTACTAACCAAATTAAAAACTTATATGAAAAGACACCCTGCTACTATGTGCCAACATATTATTCCAAATCATTTTCTCTCTGAAAACTCCGAAACAAAACAGAACATTGCCTAAATCTCGAACAGTCAAGGGCACATTTGAATATATTTCCATCATATACTTAAATTTCGGACATTTTCAAGGTTAAAAATAATTATACTTGATTTTCATGTAGAACTCAAAATATATTAGGATTATATAAGCATGAAATGAAAACATATTTGATTTCTGATGACCGATGTTTCTTTACATGAAAAGACGTGCATTTTTGGAAATATATTTAGATATGAGTTTTCCAAAGAATATTTTTTGTGTGATAATAATATTTTAATGTAAAGTGATAATTTATGAGTTTCATTATTGTTATTTATTTATTTATTAATTATTATTATTATTATTATTATTATTATTTGAATATTTCTTATGTGATAATAATATTTTAATGTAAAGCGATAATTTATGAGTTTCATTATTGTTATTTATTTATTTATTATTATTATTATTATTATTATTATTATTTTTGTAAGAAACTGAATAAAAACAAATATATTTTCAGTTTTCAAATATTAAAAAATGGTTGTTGGTCATTTGCTAGAATGACATAACTCTCCTCTATTACACGACACGTTTTGAATTCAAACCGAGTTTCCTCGATCCCCATCCCTTTCCACATTGCCTTAAATATATATGAAGATAATAATTAAAAAGTAGAAACATTCCTTCTGCAAATATAAACAAATAGCCCCTAATAAATATTCATTAAAGATAAAAAACTAGAAAATGTGTTGTGCCCCCAAAAGCCAAAACACCCACACACACACACACATATGTATATATGCTTGTCTGATCGGTGAGCGAACTCCAGTCTAAGACTCAATGAATGTGAAAAACATGTAAAAATTGGAAGGCCCAAAGAAGAAAATGGGATAAAACAGAAATAGATAATTGAGGTGTGATAGACACACACATATATTGGTGTGCTTCCTCCTCAAACCTCAAAAGTAGAAAAAGATAAAATTCACTCACTGGAAAAAAGAAGCTTCTGCAAATTCTTACATAAGTTTTACTGAACTAGAGAAGATCTATAGTTTCGTGCTTGTGTTTGTCCGTGAATCAGAGGGGACCTTATAAAGAATCATGCCACTATTTGGGGTTCTATGCATAACCTTTATTTTTTCAAAGTCATAGGTATACGAGGTTAATTTTATATCAATGTAAGTACACAATTTGAGGGCAATATATATATGTAACTGCAATTACTTTTAAAGGTTAAAGAATATTTTTGATTTTCTGTTTTAATTTGTGTTTTGTAATATGTTCGACTTCGTGATTGTACACTAAGAGCATATCATCCATAATCATGTGTTTATGTGAGAAAATACTTTACGTCTTGGTGTTTATACATGATGGAAAATATAAAATAAAATATTATTTGAAACAGAATATGTGGACTTAAAAAAGTGATCCATACCATAAGGGCTAAATATGTGTTGATTTTTTGTAACTGAATAAGAATAGAATTCTTTGTTAGCAAAATGTTATTTAGATTTTAAAACTTCAACAGTTATTTAGAACTTTTAAATACTATTTCTAGAATACGACTATGAATGATCATGGAGATTTATTTTGCAAATATTTATGAAGTATTTTGCTTTTATTTTTGGAAGAATGGGAAATTCTCTAAATACATATATATATGCATAAATTTGTGTTACCTTAAAAAACAAATCAAAATATATTCGTAATAAAGATTTATTTTTCAACTTAAAATGTCAACTTCAAAATCATAGATCTGCATGCATGAAAGAATATGATTAATAACATGCCCAAGAAACAGTCATGAAAAGGTAGAATGTAAGCCCAGATTGGATAAACAAAATCTATAGAATATCAAGAAAATATTCTATTTCAAAAAAAATTTAACCTTCAAGTAACGTGGATGGTGATCGAGATAGCACCTGACTGCCTCTCGATGCCTTGATTCTATACAGAAAAGGGTCGAAGTTATGTTAAAAGATGACATCCGCTTTTATGAAATTTCTTTCCAGGCAAAAGGGGGCTTAATATTCCTTCCTTGAGAATAGCAGCACTATCTGGGATTTCCAGGTCGGGGCCATTTTCATCTGTGCCTTCCTCTTCAGTTTTCAAGATCACTATCCTCTCATTTACTATTGTGATTAGGGGCTGTTTAGTTTTATTTCTACACTCAATTTTCATATTTTCTATTATTCTGAAAATAAAATATATCACTTTTTACGTATTTTCATTCAATATTATTTTTATTTTTGAAATACATTCTTCAATATCATATATATCTTCTCACAATTACATAAGATATTGTTCCATTATTTCTATTTCTCTTTACATACAATCTATTAAAATCGACATAATCATTACTTTTCCAATAATTTATTTAAATATAAATTTATTTTCAACTAATTTCCACTAACCAATTTTCAAATTTTAGAAATAATGGAAATGAAAATTAGAAATAGAAATAAAACCAAACAGGCCCTCCTTATGCAAACGGATATAGTGTCATCCTCAAGTTTGACGTTTTGATGGGGATGAAGCTATTGAGAGTCTGATTCCATATCATAATTAGGTGACTCTTTCGTGTATACCTTGTTAACTGCATTCCTTAAATGCTTGTACTCGAACCCCACCCCACCCCATACACACACACATATGCTTATCGGGTCAAGAAAATGTAAAAACCGAAAGGCCCAGATTAAAAAGGAAGGAAAAAAAAAGAAGAAATGGACGAAAACAAAAGGAGATGATATACGCGTGTGCTTCGCGCTGATCAGAAGCAGCGAACAAAGAGATCATTAACCGGAAAAGAAGTTTCTGCGAATTCTCGAATGCGTTGCAGCAGCGAATTCAGGAACGCCTGTTGGTTTTTGCAAAGAGGCAGGACGTTTGAGAGTCGACCGCCTCTATTTTGTTGAGGGTCGGGCGATAAACAAGAATTGCGACTATTTTCTATCTATTTTATAAAGATTAAACTCTAAAATAATGTGTTAGCAAATGAATTGATCAAATTAATTATTTATATCTTTAAAATTTTAATAGTAATTAATACATATGATTTAGAAAATGAATTATTCATGGGGATTCTTGATTCAGTCCAAGATCACTTTGGTACTTAGGTATTTATTTACTTATTTTTTTAGTTCAATTTCTGTTGTACACATTGTCATGCTAAAATTTAATTGCAAAATTTATTAGTGATTTTTAACAAGTTCAAACAAAAAATTCAATATTCTTCCAAACCATATAGTCAAAAATCTACTTCTAGATTTAAATCTAATCATAATACAAAGTCTTGAATTGCAATGATAAAAGTTTTGTATATAGTACAAACACATACTATTAGAAATATAAATATCAAAAGTGTTTTTTCGAATATGAAAGACAAATTTGCGCTTGTTTAATTCCCTTTAAGGAAAAAGATAAACAACCTAGACCACTTAATTCCTAGGTTAATTCCAAACAAGTTTATTGCCATGCATGATCCAACTACATTAGAGCATATGGGAGGAAGTTTTAATGAGATCCTGCTTCCACTGCAAGGCATTGACCATCCTTCCATGGCTTAAATGAACCTTCTCGCGTCAAATTCTGATCAACAAGTACAAGTCAAAAGTAGAAGATAAACTATGTAGAGAGACAACATGAGATATTATATTGTGCAACTAAAAATAGTCAAAATGGGTAATAACATGCATTGTAACTACACTAGGGAGAATCTAGGAAGCAATGGGGAAAGACAACAGTTGTATTTAAGGGCAAGACCACCAATGTTAAACTAATATCAAGTTTGTCTAAGTGGCATAAATATCATGTAAAAACAGAAGTTCTTGCGCAACAGTCATATATTCACTAACCTGAAGCCAAAAGAAAAATCCACGTAAGATGCTCAAGCGTTTTCGACGATTGTATCGATATATTTTGAGTTTTCTTTGAAGATCTGGATGCATGAAATGATACCTTAGGCAACAATCCAAGAAAACTACAACATTTTCAATTTCCAACTAGGTGTTATTTAAGCCCAAACTAGCAACTATCAATGGAATAAAAGAAAGTACTCTATTTTAATTTGAAGAATGACAAAATTTTTATTTATCTTCAAAAAACCTGGATGGTGATCAAGATAGATCTTCACTGCCTTTTGATGGCTCTTGTACTCTTCTTTATCAAATAGTTTTCCAATAACATCCAAGACCTTTCCTCTAAACTCATTGTTCGCACTTGATCTACCAAACAGGTGCTGTATAGATAATGATGTAATAACATAAAGAAAAATTAGTAACACTTCTGCAATAAGACTATGAAAACGAACATAAGACACAAAGGGGTTAGAGTTTATCGAAAAATACGACATACGCTTTCATGATATCTCTTCGATGGAACAAAGGGTGTTAAGGTTTCGTCCTGGATAATCGCTGCACTGTCTAAGATTTCCACGTCAGAATCACTTTCTTCTTTGCCTTCTACTTCAATATCATTTTCTCCATAGACAACTACTGCTTTACCCTTATCCACATCATCCTCAAGTTTGACATCTTGAGGGAGATGAATACGTGGAGGATCCTCAGCTAAAGGATTCTTCTCAAGTGCATGATCAAACTGCTGATCATTGTTGCCCTGATTGTCTGAACCAGGCATCTGATTCGAAATCCCAGGTTGATCTTGTCCTAAAGCTCCACTCGGTTTCCTCACAGGTTCTTCATACTTAATGGACACAGGCACGCCATCTTTCTCATACTCAAGTACGTAGGACTTGCCATGCGGCTTCAAGTGCTTCAAGAAAAGCTCATATTCGGGACAAGGAATCTGATCCCCATTACTCCAAATAACGTCACTGCCCTCACCAACATCATTGTCTTCATCAGCCTGTTGCCCTTCCTGATGATGCTCATCATTGTTGTCATTGTCCGTTTCCTCCTCCTGAGGCTCAAATATTTCGATGTTTACGAAGCTGCACAAAAAACTACGGTAGCTCTCATCTATCTCGTCATCTTCCTCCAGCAGTCTTCTGTATTCACGCATTTCCTCATCAAACAGTTGTGGATTCACTGCTCTAGCATGTCTGAGATCATCACGAGTACCACCAGGAAATGTATTAGCCTGCGGTCCAGAACTTTGCCCCTTGTGTCGGTCCATTTGACTCAGTAACACCTTCCCACTTCTCTCCTTGTCTTGTTCCTGAATCATAATATCAACTTGTTTACAACCCTTTCAGATGTTCCTTTTATGCGGAGAAAATAATAATCCTCTGCAACATATATATAAGAAGTCAAATAAGGAAAAATAAGACAATCTTAGTTAAGTATTGCATTGTTTCAAGCATGGTAGTAATAGGAGAAGATATATATTTTTCGTCCAAACTATGCAGCTTTTAATCAATCCTGTAAACTACTACATTTCAGAAATAATTAATTTATGAAGAACTATAGCTCTAAAAAGAGATAAATAAAATTATTTATTTCTTTGCAACAATTAACATATATAGCATGGAAGATTTTCATATAGCTCATTGTCATAAACTGTTACCATAAAAAATCAGTTTTTTGTCATTTTCGAGTTCAATGTGTCGCTAATAAATATCATTACCATAAAAGTTATTCGCAAAAAACCAAAAGAAATTAATATTTTTTGTTGCTTTCAAATTTGGCAAGTTTTTTTTCTTTTTTTTAAAAGAAATTTAGTAGTTCTTCATTTAATAATTGAAGTCGAAAAGATTTTCTTATAGAAAAAATGTTATTTAGATCTTTAACGTTTCTATAGTTATTGATAATAATTTTGATAACAATGTCCAGGGGAAAATCTTAGATTCAAGCCAACATGTTTACAAGAAGTGATCAAAATTAGATAGTTAGTTATAAATGGCAATGTAAAACGTTGCCACTAATTATATATATATATATATTAAATGACAAAATATTTTATTCTGTTTGTCTAATAATTTCTATAAATTTAGTAGCGACAATATATTGTTTAAGTTGTCACATTAATAATTAGTAACACAGCTAATTAACAATAAAAATTTTGTCACAAATTATAGTAATAATTTGTATTATCACTACATTATAGCTAGTGGTGTGTTACTAATGATAACTTAAAACATTAGTTTTTATCACTATTAAATTATACTTTGTCTAAATAAAAATTATTATAATTTAAGATATATCATTAATGATAAAATAAAAATTATTGTCATTTAATATATGTCATTAATATTATGGGTTTTCCTTGTACATTTTTGTAGTGTTACAACATGAAAAGCTCCAATATAGTATCAAGTAGTTGGCAGGTTTCGTGGATGGAGCCCTTAGGGCACGATTTGTTTCTCAAATCTTGGAAAGCTAGAGTTAACATTAAGAATGATAGTTGCCTAAGTATGGGAAACTGCTGGAGGAAGATGATGAGACAGATGAGGACTACAAGAGCTTTCCATCCTGCTTTTCTAATTAAGGAAGGAAGATTTGAGCCTCATGAGAAGCCAAAGGACAAAGACGATATCAGTGAGGGCGATGATGATTGCAATTCTAAGGAGAAGATTTATCTATGAACTTCTCTTACAACATTTGAAGCCGCGTGAAAAGTCTCATGTACTTTAATTTGAGAAAGATGGTGGACCGGTGTCCTTTAAATAGGAAGCAGATATATATATATATATATATATTTAGATAAAGAATGTGATCTAAAACTTGTGATCAAACAAAAAGTTCAGCTTTCAAATCAGTAGTCTAATTCATTTGAGATGACCAAGTGCTGGACTAAGATAAAATTAAGCAATGAGGTTGACCATGTCGAAAACGTGGTTGGCTTACCTAATGATATGTTGTCGAAACCTGAATATCTTCGTCTGCATCAAAATGTCAAACTTGAGGAGGGTAGAATGGGAGTGCAAGAGAAGATCTATGAAGTGATCAATCTTGAAAAAGATGACAAAGACAAAATTGATTCTGATGTTGGAATCTTATTTAGTGCTGCAATTTGCAAGTAAGGATTCATAGGCCCCTTTGCATCATCAGAGAAATTTCATGTTAGAATTTTTTGTCATTTAACACAACTTCAATCCCTTTGTGCCTGGAGTCTGGTCCTCACCTGTCCAAGCTTTTATTTTCACTTGTCCCATTTTGTTTGCTTTAACCCTTTGCAAAGTTGTTCTAATTTCATTTCTATTACCCGTCACTATCTATACAGATGGGGGTTGGTTCTCAGCATGTTGGTGGATCAAGTGTGTAGTGAGTATAGAGAACCGGTGCTGAATGTTCTCAGCAACCATTTGACAAGGAGGAGTATATGAGGCATCAGGAGGCAGTCAAAAGCCATCTTGATCTCCATCCAATTTATTTGAAAATTTGAATTTTTTCATTTTCTGGAAAAGAATATATTCTTGTTATTCTATTGATATCGTTTGTCTGGTTTGGGCATAAAATATTCTTTTGATAGTGTGCTCAAATGAATTATAAACAACGGCTACCAAAAAATTTAATTAAGCCCAAACAAGCAAGTATCAATAGAATAACAAGAAAGTAATATATTTGAAGAGTGAGAAAATTTGGATATTCAAATAAATTGGATGGTGATTATGACATCATTTGACTGTCAAATGATGCCTCGCATACTCCTTTTTGTCAAATGTTCTACTGAGAACATTTGAGACCTATTCTCTGAACTCATTACGCACACTTGATGTATCTACCAAGGTGCCAGAACTCATCCTCCATCTATATAGATGTGAATAAGATTAAAGCAAATGAAATAGAACAAGTTAAAAGCATGGAAGAGAGGGACCGGACTATAAGCACAAAAGGGTTGAAGGTTTATGTTAAAAGACAAGTCCACTTTCATGAAATTTCTTTGATGGAACAAAGGGGGATAAGATTCCTTCCTTGAGAATTGCAGCATCTAGGGTTTCCACTTCAGAACCACTTTCATCTTCGGCTTCTTTTCCAAGACCTCACTCTATGTAATAGATCTTCCCATTTACTACTTTATACCCTTATGCATATCATTCTCAAATTTGACATCTTGAGGGAGATGAAGATCTTGAGGATCCAACACAATGTCATTAGGTAGGTCTATATATCACATTCTCTACCTCATCAACCACATTCTTCTCAAATGAATTAGGCTCCACATCACATTCATAGGATTTGAAATCCATAGGTCCACTTAATTTTCTCATAAGTTCTGGATCCCACTCTTTATCTATACATATATATATATATATCTGCTTCGTATTTAATGCACACACATAGGCGCCGCGTTTCTCATATTCAAGTAAATGAAAAAAAAAACTTGTCACGCGCCTTCAGATGTTTTAAGCGAAGCTCAAATCTCGTCCTTCTCATTGCAATTATTGTTGCTCTTTTTCACATAATCTTTGTCCTTTCACTTCTTATGAGGCTCAAATCTTTCATCCATAGTTAGAAAGCAGAAAATAAAGCGCCTGTAGCTCTCATCTATCTCTACGTCTCCCTACAGCTCCTACAGCAATTCCTTATCAAACATGGATTCCCCCCAACATGTCTTTTATTTTTTTTATTAAAAAGAAAAAAAAACATGTAAAAAATCTTGTAAGAACATGTGGAAATCAGAGAGTCCGGGCTAGAAATCATTACATGTAAAACATGTGAAGATCAGAGAATCCTGGCTAGAATTCATTACATGCAATACATGTAAAAATGAGGGAGTCCTGGCTCGAAATCCTGCATGTCAAAACATGTAAAAATCAGAGATCGTCCTGGCTAGAAAAACAAAAAGGAGTAAAAAACAAAAAAAAGAGATGATGATATACACGTGTGCTTGGCAGGTCAAGAGCATAAAACAGCAAAAAAGAAAAGTACAGAAACATTCACCGGAAAAACAGAAGCTCCTGCGAATTCTTGAAGAAGTCTCAGAGGATTCAGGAATGCTGTGGTTGTCGGCCTGTGTGTTTCTGTCTGAAAAGAAGATACTATGTTTTCTGGAGTAACGCCGCTATTCTGGGGGTTGGTCACAAAGCACGAAACTCTCTTGTAACGTATACAATTAATTAAAAAGGTTAAACCCACCCTAAATAACTAAATTAGTAAGTTATTCAATGACATGATAAAATTAGTATGGCATGATATGTAGTTTTTATGAGTTGAAAAAATTAATTAAACATGGTTGTTTTTATTGTTTATTTTCGTACAACGTTGGTATTGACGGCGACTAGTATTGTAATATTTTACATGTGGTACAAAAATTTTCCATCATAATTAATTGTTATAAATAATTATCTTGAAAAAACAATTTTTTTGTTGTTTTCGAGTTAAATTGTTCCTTATAAAACCATTACCATAAAAGTTATTTGTAAAAGAAAAAAGAATTTAATAATTTTTGTCATTTTTGAATTCGACGAGGAAATTATTTTTTTCTTAGGTATTTAATACAATAATAAATAAAATCATAAAAATCTTGTTGTTATGAAATTGTTATCTAGATCGTTAAAAACTTCGATAGTTATTATAATTGTAATAACATAATTATTCATAAAATATTTTAGAGTCAATCAATGTGTTTGCGAACACGACATAAACTCATGTTATAAAGTGATTTGGAGAAAGTTAAAATAAAATTTGAAATTTCTAGAAATGATAGTATCATTGTATTGGTTTAATTTCTAAAAATATTATGCAAGTATATTGGTATTTATTTACATATTTTTGAGTTAAATTAACTATCAATTGTACACATCTTTTGCTGACATTTTCACATTCATTGTGGTTGATTTTGTCATTGATGTATAGTAAATTTTATTTATGACTTTTTTAATATTTTCTTTGAACGAAAAATCAACATTCCTCCAAATACATATTGGAAATCTAAATCCCTGGATTTATTTCCAAAATTTCAACCTAGTCATTATACAAAATCTTGAATTAGGATAACAGAAATCTATATACTACGAGAAAATTATCAAGATCAAGATTGTTTTTTTGGTATGTGAAAAGATATATTTGTCCTCACTTAATTTTCTTTGTTAATGCAGTAATAATTGTGATAATTATTAGTTATTTATTCAGTAATAGTATAATATCAAAAGAATTTATTTCATATGTGAAAAGAGATATTTATTCTTAATTTTCTTGGTTAATACATAGTAATTATGATAATTATTATTTATTTTCTATCTATATGTTTTTATACTATTTCAAAACTAAGGGCCCATTAGGATATGCTTTCATTTTCTGTTTCCAATATTTTCAAATTTTAAAAAGTTAGTCATAGTTTTTGAAATGAAATTAGATTGAATTTGAAAGCTCTATTCAAAACAATTTAAATATACGAATGAAAATTTAGGTAACTTATATTTTCTATATTTAAAAAATTTATTTTTTAAATGGATATTTATATTTTATTAATTAATTTTAAAACATTTCTTGTTCTTTTAATTTTTTTCTTTAGAAATACAATTTTTCTATTTGATACTCAACTTCAAATTTTAGTAGGGTATTAGATATTCAATTCAAGTACGTTTCTTTTTCAATTATTTGATGGGAGAATTGCAAATAATTACCCTGTGAAAATCCTAATTAACCGACAACTCCCCCATAAAATATTATTAACTAATTGCCACTTGGTTTATTAAAAAACTAGCTCACTTGTCCCAATATTTACTTAATAGCCAATTTGAATATGCAATGACCAAGTGCCCTCAACTATAAAAGAAATTTTCCAACACTCTTGAATTAATTCTCCAGACAACCTCAACCCCGTCTTCGACTCTCCCTTGCTGTCTCCATTTCCATCTACTCCAGCAAATTAAGAGCCTCATTCACCCTGTCGACTTTCATAACCCATGTGTGTCTTTCATTCTAAAAGCTCGTCCTCAAAAATACCTTCTCCAATAAAACCAAACCAGGCACTTCATTTGCAGTTTAAGTCAATTACTGATGGAATAGTTCAAATAAATTGAGTGGAGTCAATACTGTTCACAAAAACAAGGACCCAAAACATGAAAACGGAAGAGCACAAGGAGGAGATGCACGTGCACGGCCTTGGGTTAAACAAACTTTTGGGTGAAACTGACATAAAGTAACCAATGTTGAGGACCCTGGGACAAGAAAGAAGTAAATATGTGGAGTGACGCTAGAGGTTGACTTGAAGATGCCCAAGTTCAAAGAGTTTAAGCTTGCATTTTTGCGCGTACAATTGATCAAGCACCTTACAGGCACCCACCTTGACACACAATTTTGAAGCCCCATCGTACACCTCATGCACCAATTCAAAATTTTCAGCCGAAAATAGCAAACTCAACATACAATATTTAAATGTTGCCATGTTGGGCAGTCTTTTAATTCAACATAATCAAAAAAGCTATCACCTTCAACAGGAGATTGGATAGATTGCCTTGTGTTTCTTCTTTGTCTTCTGCACATTATTCTTGTGAGGATTGCACATTGCAGGCAACTCAAAATTTTCATAGAGTTTCCTTTTTCGTGTGCAAGCGGAGGAATTCTTTAGTTAGCATTCATCTTCACTTCGGTTTTTCTACCAAGATGGGTTGAGCAAATTTGGATTTGGAAACGAGATATGATTGCACGATAATCTTTCTATTTGCTGGCTGAGAAATAGGATTTGCGGCGCGAAATGGAAGATTGCCTGATGGAATTCGAGGAGAAATGGAGGTAGACGAGGAAGGAGATGAAGAAGAAGTCAAATATTGTTTTCTTAATTACATATAATTTTAGCCGAAATAATAAGGTGAAATATATTTTATTATTTATTTGATTAGAATAACAATAAATACTTAAATTTGTGTAAATATGAAAAATTTATTTTTATATAAATATTTTTTATAATAATTAACTTACCATCTTTCATAAATTTATTATTATATCAATCAAATTATATCATAATAATAAAATATTATACAAATTATTATATAATAATTAATTACAAAATAATTTAAAAATTCAATCAAACTAGAAATGAATTCCCACTCTCAAATCACAAAGTATAAGACACTCAAGGCCCGTTTATTTTAAAAGAGAAGACAGGATGTTGCCTAAAAGATGAGGCAGAATTAAAGTCCATATTCTGTCTTATTTCATGTTTACTTTAAAAGATAAAAACCATATAAAAATATATAAGCCCGTCACTATGCGAACTTTTTGAGTGATAAGCCATCCCACTTCAATGTGGGATGGCTTTATCACATCTTTGGCATCGTAATTTTAAATAATTTTTAGTTACAACGTCAATCAAAAAATTTAAAAATATTAAATATTAAAAATACATTTATATTAAATAATTAAAGAAAAATCTATATATATATATATATAATTTGTGCAAAGATGTTTTATTTGGAATGGATAAAAAATAATTTGTTTATACTAAATAGGAAAAAGAAGAAATAGTTGAATGTTGTATTGACATAGAGAAAAATTAATTTTTAATGCTAAATAAAAAATATTTTAATTAAGGGTATTTTAGTCTTTTATAATTTATTCAAGTTTTATAATTTATATTTATGTAAACATTCTCAATATAATAATTCAATTTTATCATTCATTTCATCCCATAAAGTAAATATCCAATCAAAAATATAAAATTATCTTAATTTTGCTTTTCATCCCTCATTTCATTCTATCACCTCACATTCCATATCACATAGTAAATGGGCCCTCGATATTTGGATACACTGAGCTAGTTTTTTGAGAAATGAAATGGTGATTAGCTCATAAATATTCTATAAGGCCTTGTCTGCTTTTAGATATGGGATGTTGGATGATAGGATGAAATGAGGGATGAAAAGTTGGATTAGGATAATTTTATATTTTTGATTGAATCTTTACTTTATGGAATGATATGAATGATAAAATTAGATTGATGTATTGACTATTGAGAATGTTTACATAAATATATCCTATAAATTTTAGATAAATTATTTTAAGGTATGGAAGACTAAATTATACACAAATTATATATATCGATCTTTCTTTTAATTATTTTAATATAAATATATTTTTAATATTAAATATTTTTAAATTTTTTGATTGGTACCACAATTAGAAATTATTTAAAGTTGTGATGCCAAATGTGTGATTAAACAATCACATCTAAAATTAGGGATGCCACATCCCTCCTTTTGTATCTATAGTGATAGGCCAATAGCCTCAAATTTCAATCAATTAAAATAAATATAAAATGAGATAGAATATAGGCCTTCATCCCGCCTCATATCTTAAAGTAGATGATCCCTCAAGAGTTACCTGTTAATTAGAATTTTTACAGGAGTGTATTTGCAATTCTCATAGAATCCAACCAAATCAGGTCGTGTTGAAACCCGATTACCCTGGCCCAAAGACCCACCCAAAGGCGGTCAGCTTGGCCGAGAAGTCCCCAAAAAACACCTTGCCAACAACAATTTTGGACTAGTTTGATTAAATTTTTAAATTATTTAATAATTATTTAATATGCAATAATTTATATATTTTTTATTATTATGATATAACGTGATATGGGATAGCCCAACAGGCCCCTTTTACAAATCATACAGCTCACAAGA
>JACGDI010005455.1:48087-61898 GCA_014898725.1 Jacaranda copaia | reverse complement strand
ACTCCGGCTAGTTCACGTTTGTTCTTGTTGCAGATCTCAAGCCCAATATCAAGCTCTTTCCATCTCAATCCGCCGGACTTCCGGACTATCAAGCTCTTTGCAGCATCATAACGTAATAAACAAATTTATAGAAAATAATAGATTAATTTATTATGATTATTATAAATATAATATGAATTTTTGATATTTATAAAGACCTAAATATTTATGATCACTTTAATTAAATAAATAATATAATAAAATAAAAATAATATATCCAACATATTCATCCCAACCAAAGTAATGCTTTTATTTGTGGGCGCATTGTATATATATATATATATATTTATTTTTTTTTTTTTTTCTAAAGCTGAAAAGTGACACAAATTCTACATAATTCCTCCTGTTTTCCTCTATTCATCCTTAGTAGAACCGAAATACCGCAAAAACTCTGAAGAAATTTTCATAAAAAATTGTAAAAGATGAAGATGACATGGAAGAAGAATCTTGGCGACAGCAAAAACAAGACCAGGAAACGACCCATCTCTTTTAATCCTAATCTTCCTTTTGAGGATCTTAATTCCAATTCTGATGCAAATACTACACAAGAGCCGCTGAAGGAAGGTGAATTACTTGCAAACGACGATGAAAGTAGCAAGAAGACCTCAGTTTCCGATGAGGAGGATGAAAAAAGGAAGAGTCTTGCTCAAGAATTTGAAGCTCAAGGAAATAAACTTGCTGAGGTACTCCTCTTTTCTCTTTTTTTCTTTCTTTCTTTTTTTCTGCCTTTTTAGGATATGGGTTTTGTGTTTTTCAACCATCTTTGGGTGTTTTGTATTGGAGGATTTTGGTTTTATGTAGCATATGATGATTTTATGATGTTAGTAGTGTCAAATTAAAATCTTGTTCTGTTCAGAGTGTAGAAAGACTGATCTTTGAGGATAATTTGATTTTTTTTTTAATTGAATTTATGCAATTTATTGAATACAAAGCAGATTAATTTGCTGATTATAAGTGGAAGTGCACATCTTCAAAGAATGTGTTGAATTAGAGTTATATGTTTCATGGATGAACTCAGAGTTAAATATAGTTGTACTTAGGCATGCTTGACTAGAAAAAGGTTTATGAGCCTCTTTTTAAATGGATATGGAAGAGGTTTAATGGAGTCTTATTATGTGATTACTTGAATGGGAAGCTTCTGTCAATCGTGCATAACATGCTTCCTTCATTTCCGAGTTGCAAATGTTGCTATATCTTGCTCATCTTTGAGAACTCACGGAATTGCTTGTTGCTCAAATGGGTGATGCAATACAGGAAAAAAGCATTTCAAATGGAAAGATTTTATTGCGATATGTTTACATTTCATATTCGATGCGTTATTTTTTTCTCAGCAGCTATTAGGTGGTTACTTGGCTAAGCACTGATTCACTTTTCTGAAGGAGGGAAAGCACCGTGAAGCGCTTGGGAAGTGGGCGACTGCAATTACATTGATGCCTGAACGAGCTATTTTGCATGAACAAAAAGCTCAGGTTTTACTTGAACTTGGAGAAGCATGGAATGCTTTGAAGGCTGCAACTCGTGCGTCCTCTTTTTCCCCATTTGTTTCTATTTCTTCTGCTCTCATCTATCATGTAAGGCATATAACTAGGTCTAATGTTCTCCATTATATCACAGAAGATATCAAAACCTCATTTCAAATTGCTCTTGAGCTGCATTGATTGAGATCTGCAGTTTTCCTTGTTCTTATTAGCATCTTCAATTAAATCTATTTCACATCTCCACATTGTAACTTTTGCTTTCTCCTTGGTTTGTAGGAGCTACTGAATTGGAACCAAACTGGGCCGAGGTATATTAAGTTTTCTTCAATCAATCTGCCTTTCTGTGTATTATGCTTGACTGGTCGGTCAAAGATAAAAGGGTACAATATTGCGATTGGAGTATAACAACTTCTTAGACATTGACTTGGGTATCTTATTGTTCTTTATTGATGGATCAGCAGAAATGAAAGTGCTTTGTCCATTTGATATAATTTTAATTTAATTCCACCTAAATATGTATAAATAATTCTTGCAATCTTGCCAATAGAAGTGTTAGTGCCAACTAGCTTATTAGCAGACAACATTCCTAATCCCCTTTGCAGTCATCATTCTCTTGTGCATGATGTGATGTTAACTGGAGAATACACCATTGCATTTCAGAAGGGCACAGGTGAAATCAAAGAAGACAAAGCAACTTTATAGCATTTTGAAAGAAAATGGTGCATTTTGTGGGATGATGGCTGTATATATCACGTGATTAGTTCCTTGAGTGTTGCATATGTTACCATCTGCAATGAGAAACTATCTGATTCTGTTTTACTTTAATTATAGTGCATCTAAGCTTTGGTCTTTTGATGATTGAAGTTGGCTGACTCCGTGTTTTTCCCAAAACGACTAATAGCTGAAAAAATTTCCTCTTATTTCTATGGTTTCACAAAATTCTGATATCTACTATTTTTTCTCCTTTATTCTTGTTAGGCATGGATGACTCTTGGAAGAGCCCAGTTGAACTTTGGGGAGCCTGATTGTGCCATTGAAAGTTTTGACAATGCATTGGTTATTAAGGTAGCATTCAGAAGTTGTGCCACGGTTTTTTAATACCTTAATCTTGACATGATTCTTATTGATGAATGTGAATATGGCTTATCAGCAGCAGATGACCCTTTTTCCTCTTTCTGAAAGTGTTTGCATCGTTGACTATAAAGTTAACTTGGTAGACACAAAATTGTCTCTTGCATGATCATTTTCTGCCGAGTGTACTATGCGTCTAATTTATCTCTGTTTAAAGTTCTTCTTCTAAAATCTTGCTGTGTGCAGCCGGATTCAATGGAGGCCAAAGACGATAGGCAGACCGCATTACATCTAGTGAAGAGGAGAAAACAGCTTCATTCTACCGGCTTGAGTTTAACTGAAAATCGTTTTCTTGTTGGAGATCAGGGATGAAAGTTCTGGAAGACTTCTGATTGCCAGAAAGAAAGAAATAAAACTAAAACCCCCCTTGTTTTGTGTGTGCGCTTTGGGGTTCTCTTTGATGTAAATGGCTGCTAGATAAACAATTTTATTTTGTTGTAGGATTGTCTTAGATCAAGCATTTTGGATTCCTTTTCATCTTGAATCTTTCTTTCTTTATGTTCATTCACCCTAGAAGTTCGTCAGAGTAAAATTTTTGATCTCATACGTTAGGGGTATTGGTATGGTAAAGAGGGTAAGACTGACCACTTGACCATTCCGAATCAGAATTTAAATAGTGGTATTTAAAGCTATTATACAAGTTAATATTGTGAAAATCAAACTTTTCTAAGTAGGCCTAGTTTCAGGGGATATAAAAAAGAGAATGTGCATACAGAAAGGAACTAGGCCACCATAAATGTTCAGAACATATTTCTAGAAAAGATTTGCAGTTGGCCCCTTCCACTACAGTCAACTTACAGTTGTTTTTTTTTTTTGGGTGTGTGGGTAGAATCAACTTACAGGTTGAAAGCACCTTGTTGTAACCAAAAGCAAGCTAGAAATGTTTCCCTTAGTTTTGCCATCAAAGGAAGGGAATACACTAGCTATTATGGTATCATTTTACAACATGTTGAAACAACATTAAACCCTCTTTAGAAAGTGAATATGCACTACAAACTAATAACTGGTATGGTACAATTTGCCAGAGGTTTAAGCTCAATCAGCAGAAGCAGAATTGCACCTCCTGCTGAATTGTGTAACCAAAGTCAGCCTGTCTAATAAACCTGCAAAAATATCAGTCATCAATATGCAATAGCGTACATTTGTTACAATGGGAACTACAGGTAATGGTAACTCCTGGTCCGACAAAAAATTGAGGTTCTAGCCTTCCTCCCAAATAGACACAACAGTCAACTCATTCAGCTTTTCAATCCCATGGCCGCCAGATTCTCTTCATAATTCAGAGTTTTGGCTGCATTAAGAAGCATATCCACACCACCAGACTTGTTTAAAGCCTCTTCGATCTTTAGTGCTCCATCTAAGGACCTCTTTTTAGATTTATTTTGCATATTCTCAAAAGAACGTTTAGCTCTGCGTAAACGCTGGAGTCCAGCATCACATTTTGTGCAAAACCATTTCCCTCTAGGTATAGTACTGCGAGGCGGCTGCATGCAGTAGACGTGATATGCATGATCACAGCCATCACAAAGAACAATCTTATCATCATCTCGATCAGTGAAGCAAGCTCTACACAGACAAGAAGGGCAATACCAGCATGGTCCATAAGATATCAACTGCTTACTTGTCAAGCATTTCACATGGTAAAACTTGAGAGGACAGAAGGAATGACCACATATTCTATAGTCTTCATCATTCCTAACAGCAGTTCTACAAACCTTGCAATGTTGAAATCTTTTATCCCCTTCATTTGCTACCAACTGATTGGAACTCTCCTCCAATTCCTCTGGTTCTTCCTCATGGACAAGTTCATCTACCCCATTGCCATCAAAAGGTGATCTTGAAGCATTCAGCCGCTCGCAAGCGATGCAGTTTTCATGTGGGAATTCAATTCCCTTTGCTGCGCAATTTGCACAATACCAACTTCTAACAGGAATTTCTTTAACAGCAGGCTCTATGCAGGAGATATGATACATCTCCTCACATGAATCACACACTAAACCATTCCTGCCATCTGCTTTCTCGCCACAATGCCTGCAGGTATGAGCTTTGTCGAGAGCACAAGCCTCTGTTAGCTCCGCTTTGCGCATATCAGATTCTTCCGTAAGGAACTGTCATCACAAATAGGGACATCATATACTGACCCAAGCACCCAGGACATCAAAAAAGTTGAGCTTATATGTCTTCTACATTTTCCCCCCTGACAACTCACTCTTCGATTTACACTGGTTTTTTATTTGTCATACAAGAAAAAATTATCACTTGTAGCATAGTACATAGTACAGCAGAACAGAACAGAAAAGCAAGAACATGCAATATTAGAGAAACAAGGAAACACCGTTGGAAAAGATAATAAAAATCCCCATGCAACCAGTCTCCAACCACCGTCTAAGAGAATACCAAGTAAAAACTTCTTGCTATGGGAACAAAAACCAGCGCCAAAAAGGACAAAAACTATTCCAAGCATAACATTTCATAATCTACTTTTAATTGTAATCTCAACAGAGATCAAATTATATATAGATTGCACGAATGTAAATGAAACTTTTCAACCCAACAGCATTTTCTGTTTGAAAATGCAACAAACAAGGCAAAAGCATGCTAGTACAGGAAAATAAACAGCTTCAGATGAAAATTTCAATCCATTCCCCACCTAAAACCCTACAAGAAGGAAAAGAGCAAAAATCCAAAAGAAGAAGAAGAAACAGTTACCTCATGTCTGCCATCTTCAGAAATGCTGTGTGCAGAGCTGCCTACCTATGGATGTGAGGGAGAATAGTCTAAATGAGAAATCAAGTATAACAAGCATAAACAAGAAACCTAAATAAAATTTAAACTAAGAAGATAGCAAGCACAACCAAGCATCTGCGAGACAACTCATCTACCTGTTCACGAAAAGAAGTTATTGTTTTGTCAGCCAGGCCTTTTGCAAGAGCAGTTATATCAGTGCCAACCTTCTGTAGCTTTGTCCATATCTACAAAAGAAATTAGCTGAGAACTAAAGCATGTACATGTAAAACTTCATAATACAAGACAAACCCAAATGGCAATTCCAAAACTGCTCACCCTTAAAAATCAACTGTCAGTGAGGTTAAAAAAATTCAGATGCTACAGAACTCAATCCATATAAGTAAACCTTTTATCTTGTCCAGTAATAAGAAGACAAGAAAACTTCAATTACTGCACATTCATGAACCTTTTCATCATTTCAAGAAAACATCGTATTCATGCAGCCATTTTAATCTGCATCTCATTTGAGTATTTGGTATATGATTTGTTATCCCAATCTGCAGCCTAATACTGAAAGGCTGGCTAAATGCCTTCGTTTTTGGAAAGTAGCTTTCACCCTCTGCCACTTACATTAGAGTTTGAAGGGCATATGTCTGAAGAAAGGGAAACAAGACATCTGGATAAGAGGGCACCTAAAGACTATAACCAGAAACATCATGTCAATTAAAACTTTAAAATTTTCACTTTGTATGCAGCCAAACTTCAGCAAGTTTGATGACAAATAAATGAGTTGATTTAATGAGTAGGTTCAGTCCCTTCCCAGACCCAAAACAGAGTAAGAGACACTTCAGAAGAAATGATGGTCACCAACATGTTAAATATCTGTTGCTCGTAGATCATAGATGCAGAGTTCGATAATGCAAGACAAGATGAAACCTCCATGCCTTCAGATGATAACACTCAATAGCAGATATACGCAAGTAACTTTCAGAAAAATACCTGTTGCATATCCGAGTTAAATAGCATGGGCGAACTTTCATATGTTTTCTCCTTCATCCTTGAGTTTATGTGACTCAAATCAAACAACTTGTCAGCTTTAATTCCATTTTCAAGGAGCAAACTGCATAATTGGGCAAACTTTTCTGACAAAATAATATCAAAAACAGTGCACCGGCAGAGCTCTGTGACTGTCTTGTGATTTGATCCATTGACTGATCCACAGGATGTCATGCCCAAACTGCCCTTAGTAGCACTTTGATGACCATCACGAACAGAGGCAGTCCGGAAGGTGCATTTGCTCCCAGCTTCACAAGAATGAACAGATTCCTGCATAGGAAAGCACACTAATCTGCTAAAGATCTACTAAACACTGGCTGTACTTTGAAATTGCCAGTGTATAAGAACAGGAGATCAATTCACCATCTCTAAGTGATTGCAGGCACAGTGAAATGTGTAAATTCATAAACAATAATGATGTTCAATACATGACTCAACCCAATAACTAAAAATATTTTGTGGACATGTATTGCAAAATAACATACTAATGAAGAAGAAAAGATAGGTTGTATGCTAACAATGATGACACTACGAACCTTAACAGTAGTTCTGCCACTATTTCCCGGATGAAATGCAAGTGCGTCTTGGATGCATTTTTTCAAACCACCTTCACTATCCAAAGAGTGACATATTTGCTCCAGAACAATATTTCTTTGGTGTTTGAGTGACAAATAATTGGAAGCCATTGTGACAACATGTTGTCTTTGCTGGCTAGCTTGATCAAATGAATTCTTCATTGATAAAAAAATCAAAGGAAGAAATCTCAATACAAGTATAGAGAAAATTGCATAAGAAATTCAGGAACACTTGCAAAAGGTACAGACATTCACAAAAACACAAAAAAAAAAAGGAAAAAGAGAAGTACAGAAATGTCTTTACAAGATCTTTAGGCAGCGTCAGTTTCACACACTCAAACAGACACATATGTCACCTTTAATAAAAATGATGTCTTATAGAGTAACCCACATCAAGAATATGAAATAGCTGTCGACTAGTATATTGACAATAGCAACAATTTGTAAAATTTAAATACTTCTTGAGTGAGCTGCTTTCTCACTATTGAACCCTAACGGCCCTGTGATAAGCTAAAGAATCAGGATACTTTTGTGCTTCAGGCTTTCACAAATCCCTAGTTCTAGGAATCTCATACGTGGGTGTAACACAAACATTCCAATTAAAAGCATAGGCAAACAACAATTTAGTAAATAAAAGCAGCTCAGAAGAAAATCCTATCTAGAAAAAGGAAAAAAAGGTAACCAAAAAGAGAAGAATACTTGGAAAGATCACATGCCTTCTTACATCATCATATTCCCTCAGGTTACCATAACATTACGTGCAGCAAACATCAATTAAGAATACAGCCTAGGAAGCCCGAACAGGCATTACCTTGAATTGGCTGCTTTTGTGGAGAGAAACTGTAGCAAGAAGGTGTAAAACAAAGACCTTTGCTGCATATTCTACAAAATAAAGTGAGACAAAAGATTTTTGCTGGGAAGCACGTGGAATCTTTAGATCCTTCACCAAATTGCATATTTTACGTTTTAATCACCCTCTTATTCACAACTTTTATTTTCTGAGATAAGCAGGGAGCAGAAACCTAATGAACCAGTTTGCATCTTCCTCCTATAAATTCTGAAGAAATAAATTTGTCTAGTTGGTTGCTTTTGTGGAGAGAAAACTGTGAGTAGAAGGTGTAAAACAAAGGCCTTTGTTTGCCCTATATTCCACAAAATAAAGTGACAAAAGCTTTCTGCAGGGAAGTACGTGAATCTTTAGATCCTTGACCAACTCCAATAATTTTATGTTCTAATCATTCTCTTATCCATAACTTCATTCTCTGAGATAAGCAGGAAGCAGGCACCAAATGAACCAGTTTGCATCTTCCTCCTATAAATTCTGAAGCATTAACTACATCTAGTTGGTGTAGATACAACAGTTTGCAGAATGCAATAGTTTTGGTAATGAAAAATTCTTCAAATTATTCCACATAACCCTTCCCTCTTGGGCATATTAATCATAAAAACTTTGTCCAAAGGAATTTTTCTCTTTAAGATACATGAAATTTATGGAGTTTTTCCAACTGCAACTCTACATTCATAAATTACTGCATAAACAACTGAAAAGGAAACACCAAAAATCAAACCCCAGGAAGCGCCGTTTTCATTTTACCAATACATACAAGCAAAGAGAAAGTTATTTAAATTGCAAAAGATAACACGTTTGTGAATTTCAATATAACAAATTACCACACCTTGTCAAAAAGTTTCGTTTCTGAATCATCCCATGCCATCCCATTGTCAGTAACTTTGGCACTCTTTCGCCTCTTGTAGGTAACTAAACCACCTCCGAACCCAGATGAACCAATTCCCCCATCAGCTGCACTTCCATTTGCCTCCACCGCATCAACCCTGGGCTCCACGGCTCCATTTCTGGTAAAACTTCCACAACCAAAAACATTGTTTTCTTTGTGTGCATCAACCATTCCTATTCTTCAATTAAGCACAACCCAAGAACTAAAACCACTATCATAACCTAAAACCAACCCAAGTAGCATCCAATTATCTCAATTTTCCTGCCAATTTTCAGAAAAGGAATAAAACTTACCCATTCATCCATGTCAAAATACAAGAACCCAAACCTCCAAGAACCGCAAAAAAAGGATGAACCAATTAAAAGTAAAACTTAAAATCACTTCAAGAAACTTAGAACCCATAAATAAAAATACAAATTTCGAGCAACTTACTGGAGTTAGAGAGAGAAGAGAGAATCTCAGCTGCTAAATTTGGAACCCTAGTGAGAGAAAGCATGAGTGGATTACAAAGAGGGCTTTTTCAAATTTTGAAAGGTGAGAAGGCCTCCTTTTTGTGTTTTCTTCTAAATGCTGATTTTTTTTTTAATTTTTCTGCTTTTCAATTGTCTTTTTCTTCACCGGGAACCGATCAAACCGGGATATTTAAACAGCGATTGGGTATTTGGTCTGCGTATTTGCTCCACGTTTTTTAACAATTTCCACCGACACGTGGCGGTTTTTGTCACCGAGTGCTGCTTGTCTGAGGCGTCATCAAGGAAGCCGAACGGAGGCCAAGAAATCAGATACTCTTTCCATTTTTTGGTTTCCCACTTTTCAACAATATTCAATTAATTTTTTTTCTTATCTTAAAAAGGAAAAAATTGGTAATCTAAATATTTTATATAATACTTTTCTTTAATTAAAAAACATACATAGCACATATTAATGTATTTGAACCAAGCCAATTTAATTAATAATCGATGCTAAAAAGAAAATTAAATCCCTAACCGGAATTTAAAATTTATAAAATCATTTGAATTTGACTTTATCAATTAAATTTCTTTGTCATTGACGTATGTCTACTTTAAAAAAGCCATTCCAATTAGTCAAATGAAGCACTTGGGACTACTTCTCCTAGGTAATTATCTTATATAGAACTATTTTAATAATTTGATTTATGACAAAAATTCTAAAACCACTATTAGTAACTAACTAATCTAAAGAACACAAATTTATGATTAGTTGGTTTGGTTGCTCCAAATGAAGGGGTTTTTGAAGGAAAGACTCAAGTGGGAAGTAAGTTGGGATAGGAAGCTTATTTTTATTGGAGGGCATAAATGACCTAACTCGAGCCAAGAAATTTTTGAATAAATAATTGCTTGCCATGTAATTGTATCTTAAATGAAAAATGACATATAAATGTTGTACATAAGATAAATCACCACGAGGAAGGGAAATAATGCTCTTTATGACAAATTAGATTGCATTCCATGTAGAAAACCAGACAAAAGAGAATGAGATCATCAATCTTAAGACAATTTCTATCTAACCAATATCTTTCAATATGCTCTCCGGCTATAGTTTACCATCCATGGACACTATTGATTGAATCGTCAGTAAGGGAAGTTTTTGATGGATAAGGGCACTTTATTAATGAAGTGCTTGGCTATAAACTTCCACCAAATCTTTATTGTGTTTAATTGCATTGTGAATGATATAATGTAAGAAAATTTTTAAATCTTTTAAAAAATGTAAAGAATTCTATTCTAAATTTAAGTATATACTTTTTTTTTTCACTTACACACGCACCTTACTAGGGGTTCATTAGGATTTAAATCTCGAATCTGAAATATACAAGTTTGAGAATGATGTTACGATCACTTGACTAAATTTGATACAATACTTTTATCTAGAATGTATTTAGTTCAACTTCTCAATATATTTTATAAAATGTCCAGGGGTTTATAACAGTTTATAAAGTATTTGGTAGACTTATTAAAGAAGGATCTTATAACCTCTCAAAATAAAATGAAATAATTATATAAAATCTTTTTTTCAGTAGTAGTAGTACTACTAATAATAAAATTTTAATTTATTTTTAAAATCCTAACAAACTCTTAAATGTACCCATATTAATTATAACAATATTATTAATATTTTATGAGATACAAGTTCTTATGTTATTTAAATACTTTTAAAATAAGAGCTATCGTCTTATAAATTCAAAAAATATTTTATAAGATGCATGATTTTATAAATTATGTTATGGAAACTTAGCCAACCAGCCTCTTAATACAGAAGTCATTCGAAAAACTTTTTGTTGAATTCCAATGATGATTCAATTAATATCTTGAAATTGTTCTTCTCACAAATCACAATAATCTTCCTTTTACACCGCTTTCAAAATCAAAATCAATTCATCATGAAAAGTTGAATGAAAATAGTACATAAGTAAAAACAATGCAATAATGAGGCAAATGATCATATAACAAAGTAGTGGTAAACCATCATCTTCAAATACTATGAATTTTTCTTTTCTTTTTTTTACTTTGCTTCTAATTCTATTTTGATTTGTTTAAACTACTAAACTTCATTTGACACTTAAATATGTTGTCTAATTACTTTTATGAGAAAATACACAAATTTATACAAAGTTATGAAATTGAAAAAAGATTAATTACACTTTGCAAGTTCTCTCCAATTCCAATAGAAGTCGCGTTTTAACCCCAACGCTTTATGTGCGGAAATTACAAATTCGTGGACAAACAGTTTTAGGTCGGCGGGATCTCCGAAGGAAAACCCACGAAAATGTAATGTGAGAGTCGGAATTAAATAAATATAGGGAGATAAAAACGGCCGACATATAGAATGCGGCGGAACCAGCACCACAGGCGGCGATTCTCATCCGATTCCGACCGAGAGGATGATGAAGAAGAAGAGGATGATGATGAAGAAGAGGATAGGCCGGAGGGATCCTCTGCGGCTCGGGGGCGCATGAAGATGAAGTGCCTGTCGTGCAAGGAGGAGTACAGCGATCGCGAAGCCGGCACGTGCCGCGAGTGCTACGAAGAGGCGGGGGAGACGGAGGAGGAACTCAAGAGCGAGATCGATGACCTAAAATCAAAAGTCAACTTTCTTCGCCTGCTTTGTGCTGGGCCGAATTTCGTAACCAGGCCCAATACGCTGTGCTTCTCTGACGTTGTTTTAGTTGCTTCTGGTCCGCTGGATTCAGCTAATTCGCCATGCAACTCGCCTTCCATCCCTGCTCATAGGGCTGTTCTGGTACAGTTCCATTTTCACTATTTTTGAGCTTTCTTCTCGTACAAAATTGGGCCGGGCCAGTAGCTGAAACTATTAATTATAAGGTTGCATATTAGAGCTCAGGAATTTTCTTGCATAGTTACTGTCTGAATAGTACAAGATTTCTTGAAGTGTTCTTTTGATTCATTAGTCATGAATTTGGCATTTCTTAAAATAGTATTTCATGCCTGAGATTCTTGTTTCACTGTCAGACCAGTCGATCTCCTGTTTTCAAGGCAATGCTGGAAAATGAAATGGAGGAAAGCCTCAGTGGAACAATCAAGATCAGTGATGTATCATATGATGCCCTTCGAGCATTTGTCAATTATTTGTACACAGCCGAAGCTTGCCTTGATGAACACATGGCCTGTGACCTCTTAGTGTTGGCTGAAAAATACCAAGTTAAGCATCTCAAGACTTACTGCGAGAAGCATCTAATGTCTAGGCTAAACTGGGAGAATAGCCTTTCTTATTATGCTTTTGCTCACCAGCACGGTGCCAAGAGTTTGCTCGATGCAGCCTTGTTGTTGATCATGGACAATATGGACAAGCTTAGCAAATGCGAAGAGTACACGGAACTTGTGGAGAAGGATCCGCGTGTGGTGGTGGAGATTTATGAAGCTTATCTCTCTAAACAGGTAAACACTGCTGCTGCAAGTAAAGATCCAATCATGAAATCCTAGGCTGGGGAAACTGTTGCTTCACTTGGAAAAGGATGAATCATTTGGGCTTGTTCTGTTTTAATATGATGTAAATGGATTATTTGCAAAAACAGCATCTTTTTTGGCTCTATATTGCTGTTTTACTTTTGAAATGAATCATAGTTACAAGCAAAAAACATGTTGAACTAATTACTTAGTAGTTTCAACACTTAAAAATTTGCCCCTCTCTATGACGCTTATACGCGACCAGCGAGTAGTGTTTGGTTTAATGGAACTGTTTTGGAGAAAATATTTTTTAAAAAAAGTTCCATTAAGTTGGAGGAATGCAACAAATATTTGGTTTTGTTTTTGTTAATTGAATAAAGATTGTTCTGATATACTTTTTGTCTTGTCTTGTGTTGTGAGGGAGAGAATGAATTAAACCGTAGATGTGAAATCAAAACCTTTTCTTTATGGTTGCTAGAATAAATATGTAATTTTACATTAGAACATTTATGCATATATATAATAGTAATGTGAAGATATATGTGTGTATATGTATAATATGATTATGTGTGTCTTAGGAAACTTCAAATGATAACAAAAATGAAGGATATAAAGAAAAACTATGTACTTTCTTTTTTGATTATTCTCCTTGCGTATGTATAAGATGAATCCATTCAATTTTTAGGAAAGATTACTGATTTCTTCACTTTTTGAAGAATTTTTCGTCATTGATTGTGAAAATTAATTTTTCAATCTTTTTTGACCTTGATACTGAAGGAGCAATTTAAAAAGATTGGATAATATAACTATGTGATTAAATCCGTTCTCAATCGTAATGAAATAACCATCTTAAAATGAATCTTTTATCAATAGATGTCCCTATTGCACTTGTAATCTTTAAATAATGAGAACTAACTATGTAGTATCAACGTCAAATGTCATTAGTCCACTCCTTTATAGGGACTATGGCGATAGCACCGTTGGTTAAATTAAGATTTTAGGGGTATTTTCGTACATTGCATGGGATGTTTTATTGTTTTTGGCCAAACAACAAGACATATTTGATTCTATTTTTCTGAATGGAAAATCTCCTAGAAGATGAAACCAACCAAAGCTTAAACTTTCTTGTCATGTGTTGATAAA
>JACGDI010005455.1:18172-36051 GCA_014898725.1 Jacaranda copaia | reverse complement strand
CCCCCCCCCCCCCGCCCACCCAAAAAACAGAAAATGTTTAAGACACATCATGACATGAACTCCCTTAAAACAATATATAAATTCTTCAAGATAATATTTGAAATTTTTTAATATTATTTATTGGATCAGACTCATCAATTATAGTTGAATTCATTATATACCCAAACTTTCCAAGAATTTGCCAAATATGAATTTTCAAAATATAATTCAGATCCTGTCTATTTCAAAGTCAACAGCTGCCAAGTTTCAACTGCTTTTAGTAGTGGGACTAGCCCCAATTTTGACGCAAACATAAGTTTGTGGAGAACAAAAAAATAATAATAAATAGCTGGATCATAATGAAGTAAACTATATCTCAATGCATTTCAAACTCAGAGGTGGAGGAGAAAACACCAAAGCCATACGACAAAAGAGAAGTCAGTGGCACAAGCAATGATACAAGAAGCAGAATTTTCACAAATATAGTAAACTCATTATTTCTGCACAAATATCAGCCCATCATACCACCAAAGAAAAATGAGGTCTAAATGTTATTCAGGCTACAAAATCAACCCAATGCACTAAGAGGGTAGGGTAGAGTGAGTATAGTTTCATCGATGCTGAACGGGAATTTCAATAGCCCCAAAATTTTATTTTTAGGAACTACAAAAATTGTAGTATTACCTGACGACTTCTCAGGTTGAAGTACTTAAATAACACAACAAAAGTTTCGGACGACCTGTGTCTTCAAATCGGATCTCAGGGCTTCACTGAGTATTTCCCGGGTTCTTTGAATGTTTTTTCCAACTGCTCGACTTTGTTTATTTTGAAACCCCTGATCCTCACTTCTTCAGGCACTGAAGTATCCTTATAATCTACATTCTCAATGATCCATCCTGCATTCTGCACAGGACCTCCCACTTTAACCTGTTTATGGAATACCAATAATCAGATTCAGTTACTGGTGGATTAGAAAGAACCACGTGAATAATATTTCATTGGAGCATCATACTATAAGGGTGAAGATATTTGGCAATGGTTTATATTTTGAACATACCTCTGCACCGTTGACAGCATCTATAATTAGAGCTCCATCCAAGGCAAGATCCTCGAGATGGATGCTTTGGCCCTTTATGGCAAGGGTTGATCTTCCTGTAATAGAGCAGTTTCCACTGACTTTGCTTCTAACATCTGAAAATGTAAGGCCCCATTTAGGTTTCCATACAATACGAGGCCATACATCCACCTCCTGTCCGTTGAATGTATGTTGAATTGGATCATCTAGCTTAACACCAGCCTGTGACAAAACAAACAAGATTAATTGCATGCTTAAAAAAAATAAATTAGAAACATGAAAGTCTTATTTCTTTGGTTCAGCTAAGATAATAAGGAATTTGTCATAATTTAGGTGAAGAAACAGAATTGCTGATTCAGTTCTAAGACTATGTCATCTAAACATATATGCCGTATATGCATATCTCTATATACAGCTTCAGAGATTAAGTGCTGCCAAAATTTAAAGCACATGTTGTCATTGAACACCACAACATACAAATGAAAAGAAAAGCAAGTCCAAATTTGAGAAACTAGGTTAGGGATGTAAACCGATCTAATCCACAGAAGCCACTATTTTCTGAGACAATTGGGAGTCAAAGATGCTCTTAGATCTTTTGCAATTGCAAAGCATTTTTTCATTACATGATGTGCTGAGTCCAAAATAATAAAATGAAAATTTAAAGATGACTAATGTAAGATAATAGCTAATGGATTGTGACTGTTATTGAGCATGGGCATGATTAGTTAAAATAGTTTGCAGTAATACAGCTATAACCTATATTACTTCATGGTAAAAAATCACAAATGCTTCATATGAATTTTCATCTTGATAAGAGTTTTCAGTAAAGCCAAATACCTTTCTCAAAATAAGGCTATTTGCCCTGTATATGGCCATCTCTCCTGAAGTAGCACTATGATATGGATTACCTTTGGGTACCTAAAAATGTGAATACGAGTAAAGATGAGATCCAGAATCAATTTCAAAACATATATGCATGAAACATGCAATGAGACACTTTTAACAAGAGTTGCTGTCAGAAAAATGGTTGGATGATGACAAATAAAGACGTAAAGAGAACTGATGCATTAATTTAAGGAGTGTTTTTCTACATGCATTTGCTGGAATCTTTTATTCTACCATAAGAAAGTATCTTCAACATTTTCAAATATTAAGTTCTCAGTTTGCCTACTCCAGTCTGCAAAAACTAAATGCCCAGTGGCATAATTCTAAGTCTATATGATATACATTTGTGCACTTACATTTGATCCCATATGAGAGTATTCTCCTAATAAATGAAGATAACATACTTATGATGCATACAGATTCATCTCGATGCTGTCCCAAATAGCTGAGATCACAAAAACTTTTAGTGCTTTACTGCTTTAGTATGGTGCTCCATCATAAAATAGAAGCACTCTGGCTCAAGGAAGAGAAATATATTTCCAGGTACTAAAGGTGATTAGTGCAGAAATCTCAGAGCGAAAGTTCCAGATTAAAACTGATAAAGTGCCCAAAACAAAGCAGCATAAGGCATGTCTGAAACATCGCTTCAATCTTTTTCTAGTTTTCATTTTACTCCCTGATTTTACTCCCTGATAAGAGGGTTCAATTTCTCTTGCTGCTGAAAATATCTCAGTTCTTATGAATGGTTTCTATGTCAGATCCATTAAGTGTTCTATTTTTCACCACAATGAAAAATGATAATATGATGCTTAATGCTTAGTCAATTAATGGATAATCATACCTTAGCTGCATCTTCAGGATTATTCTTCACAGGTGCATAAGCCAACCAAGTATCCATAACCTGAGTGGTTACATACATTCTTTTGTCATGATCAAAATATAGACGAAACTTACACCATAAGAAACTCAGGATGAAGAAAAGGATTTGAAGACAAATTGTCAAATACAGAAATTAGAGCATCTGCTTACAGTAAATCCAACTCTAGCTGAAGGTGGCAGAGTTTTAGGATAATCTTGCATCATGCATTCAAGTCGAGTAGATGATTTGAACTCAGTTTTGGTAGAATCTCTGTATCTGAGGTCACAAAAGAAATCTGGTAAACACCTGATAAGCTTGATAGAAAAAACTGGGAGCAATTTCTACACTAGGTTGATCAGCATTCTCCTAGAACAATAAGGCCTACCAATGTCAGTTAATGAATATCAAAATAGAACAGTCTGGCACATTTTCAGAATGAACAAATAGGCCAACAAATATTTGGAACTATTGTGTTGGATTTAATGAACAAATAAGGTCAACCCATATTCAGAATCTGTTCACTGGTTTGGAAAGAATATAGTCAATGCACCATAACTAAGGCATGCGAGGTACTCGCCAAAAGAAGAGATTAGGAGGAATACTTATGGCTTAGGAAAACCGATGGGGTTATTGAGATCAAAATTGTTAATACTCAAGGCTTATTTATGATATTTTCCTCGCTCACTTCTATGTTTTTATGAAATAAAAAAGATATTATGGAGTTATGTTGCATGCCAAACCACAAGCATCTTTATTACCTATAATCTATCTTCTAAAAAAGCTTGAAGCTTTTAAAGCTTGATATAAAGAAGAGATTGATGTCACCAACTTTTTAGACTCGGCAACTTCACAGCTTTATTGAAGTTTTCCATCTCAAATGTTTCAACATAATTCTTCACATCGTGAATGTACATTCTTCTAAGAAACAGCTAGCGTTTTTAACTAGCCAATCTGAGGAGCCCTACCCACCCCCGCTCCCACCCCCCTAAAAAAAAACATATTGAAAATTGTAGCACATTTGTCCTCCCTATTTCATTTAATCAACAAAAGTAGTTAACTTCAGCAATCCGCATAGCTACACTCTATTAGTTCAGAATAACACCAAAATGGCACCATGGAGCACAAAAACTTTTCCATAGATGATCTGAGAGTCGAGAGAGAAGGAGAGCTTACTTGGGATTAACAAACTCCTTTATGGCACCTCCTGTTTTTGAAAGTTCTTCCAAAAAAGGTCCAATTTCAAAAATTAACTGCACAAAAAATGTGAATTAGTCAATCCTAAAACACAGATGGTATGCAGAGGTACAGTTGAACCAACAAGGAAAATCTCATGAATTTATTTGATGCCATCACGTAAAACTTGTTACCAGATCAGCCAGGATCTTGTTATACTTTAATGCATTGTATCCTAGCAATTAATATTTCTTTCAAAAGGACACTTCTATAGAAGATGGGCGGCCAAATATAGCAATGACCACATGAAGCAAGTTGTACCACCATATTGGCTACAAATAATTTTAATATAGTTGCCTTGCTGGCAGCCAAATATAGAAACAAACCAGAACCTAAATGAAAAAAGAATGCAATAAAATTACACTTCAGTCTTGGAAGGTGGTCCCTCAACAAAATTGCAAGTGTGAGACAGCATCATAAAGACAAACAAAAAGCTTTGGAATATCTCCATATAGTGAAGTTTAAGAAACAAGTAAATAATGAGTTTTTGGCAATATATACTTGGTTTATGTTTCCAGGGAAAGGAGAATAGCCCGTTTCATCGTTGACATCACCATCGGGATGCCCTGTAGCTCTCAGCAATGGATCAAGTTGATTGTATTCCACATTGATCACCATTGTCCTCCCTGACCAAAATTGATATCAATACCTAGTACAAAAGTATAAAATACAGTCCCTAAAGATACTGTTTAGCAGTAACAATCCAAGTTCAAGTGCTGCAGATCTACAATGTTGTGATGAATTTGAATGAACATTTTAGTGACTATTAATGGCACTACATTTCCAGTTGTACTAATATAGTATATACTTGGTTCATATTTCAATTTGGAAGAAAATTTTAATGCCTAACAGTAGCAAATACAAGGTAGGTAAAAAACTCTAACTCTGCATCTTTCAGCAAGAGGTATATATATTCACACAAATAATGAGTTACCATAATGCGCATATTTGGTATATTCCATGTCCAATCTTTGAAAATGAATTAGTCAAATTGGAAATTCAATCTTTGCTTGGAAGAAATTGTAACCAATAAAAGGCACTCAGCAAGTTAATTCACAAGCCAAACATAATCACAAAAGTTGTCCGAAGTCATTTTGTATAAGCATTTATTTTTAATACAGCCTACCATCTTGATGAGTTAGCCTGGTAATCCCTCCAATAGCTTCCTTAGCTTTCCTAGGAACTGCAAGAGAATTAACATGGTACTCTTTGATGGCACTCACACCCAATGAAGCTGGAATTGCCTGTAATATGAAGCAGAAAAGGGATGAAAAAGTTCACAAAAATTGATCTTAATGAGAAAAATAAACAACGCAAGAAAATCATGTTCCCATTAAACCTTGAATAGAAGACCATTAGTATCTTGGAAAAACAAAACCCATTTTCGACCAGCACCAAACCTGGGATAAGAAAGTAATAAAATGATATTGATTTGAAGTGAGAGAAAAGATTCTAACATAACAAACAAAATCTCATTGTCACTAGCATGGAGAACATAAAATTCAGGTGCAAAACATACCATTCTTTAAGGAGGCCACTTGAATAAAGAAGTGAATGTACATCACCATGACCATGAGGTTTTGTCTGTCGAAAAGATGGACCAAAAACAAATAAGAATTTTATTTCTGATAAAAAAAAAAAAGGAAAACAAGACGTATGATTTGGTTCATCTTGACCACTTTGTATCCGTAGGTTTGTCTGGCTGAGGGGAAAAAAAAAGAGCAAGCAGAAGTTACCTGAATTCTGTACTTATTATGTGGATCCACAGCCAGCCTGGCATCATTATCATCTAAACAAGCAACTTTTTCCTGGACAAGCAAGGGAACATTGCAGTGAATATTGATGCTGTTTACAACTTTCTGAACTCTGCAAACACGCTCAACTAATTACCTGCTTTAGCAATTTCACTTGTGAGGGTTTCATTCCAAAATAAGCATTTGTCTCCAACAGCTGTATGGTACGTGAATGAGTGTCATCGGATGTCATTATGGCCAATGGAATCTCTGTTGGTCCTTCACCTACATATTAGAAAGGATAGAAAAAGAAAGAAGAAAATATGAGCTGATCAAGGTCAGATGCATAACATATTTTTGACAATTACTTTTTGAAGGCTGGTAGATCACAAAGAATGTCCCATGACAAGGAACTAGAAACAATTTATCGTCACTGAACCAGAGGCAAATATGAATGGTATCTGGTTCCTTATAGTAACATACTAACCTAAAGTTACTGATTCACTCCTTTCTTTGCAATATGATCCACACTAGTATTCAGCCATCCAAGAAATGAGTGGCAGAAAGGTAGCCCACTTTGGGAACTACCAGTTACCTGGTTTGATTTATTCCCATAGGTTCAATAATCAATATTTCACAATGTAATGGCTTACTGTAGAATGTGCCAATTCAAAAGAAAATATTATTTTCCAGTTTCCACAATAATCCTCTAAAATAATTTTAAGAAAAACCTACTATGTCTAGAACTCACCATTTAAATACTATGACTCAAAGTTCATTTTATACCAGCCCAAAATCTAATTCTGCCACATAGAATGTTGGCACAATTTTTGCCGTGAGTATCACAATGAAACAGATGTATAGTAGTAACATTCTCGGCTTGATGAAAGCTCAAGACATTTTAAGCTGCTCAAATAAGAACCTCAATGAACGAACCTTGGGCTAGCCTGCAGCTAGTCTCTTGTAAGGCAAGAATAGATTCAATGTAGTGCTGTAAAAAACATGTTCCAGTAGTAGACTCTAATGGCAGAGCCACCTGCAAGGGCAAGCATAGACGGTCAAGGAACTGAAGTTGATTCTTTCTGGCTATAAGCACATAAATTTTTTTCTAAACAACAATATATATTGACATATCATATGAACTAGATTCAATAACGTATTCATGACCAGCAGAGCATGAAAGATCGATCAAGATATAATTAAATCCACATAATCACTGCATAAAATTGCAAAAATCACTTTCTTACCTTTATACCATTGTAGCCAAGACGCTCTCCAAGGCCCCCAGCAACAAGGACAAAGGCAGCCTTCCTTGCCTCACGTACACCAGCTTCTTCGTATCGAACAAAATTATCATTGCCAAACTTCAAAACCTCTCCAGATGGAACCTGTTGAACACATGAACTAATATTTCACTGAAAATGCTGATATTTCTACAGGTAATGTGCAAGATGTGAGAAAATCTTGGATGAAGATATAAAAGTGAAACCAATATTTTGGAATAATTGATAAAGTAGGTTACCCAATCAAATGAGTAGGCAAACTAAAATCAATTGTTAGGAGATTTTCTCCAAAGAATCTGGAAGTTTGTTTGGAGAAAGACATTTGAAGACCAATTAAGATCAAATAGTTATGCACAATTACAAACTCTACTTGAATCCTAGAGACATTGAAATTAGTTTGGATGTGTTAACTCTTTAGCATATTTCAAAGCCACAGAGACCGCTAACTTACAGAAGGAGTAAATCCATCATATGGGTTCTTCCCAGCCTTTGAATCTGCCAAAAGTTCCCTAGCAGTTTTGATGTATGACACTAGGCCACCAGGATAACTTGCATTAAGTAGAGCAACCTGGGAGAACATTGAAAGACGAAAGACAAGTACCAATCAAATTAGTTAAATATCAGTTCTCCTGAAGAAAATTATTTTTAAGAAAAGAAAAGTATAAGCATTTTGCTTCAAGCAACAAGAATGAAACAAAAGGACAATAGCATTAAGATAAAAGCAAAAAGGAAAAAAGAGACATTATTCAGAGATCAAATTAGAGGACACTGCAGTATCAATGCACAAAGCTCATTTTTTCAATTTCTTGATTTAACTTAGAAAAATCCGATAAAAAATAACAAAGACTAGGTTACACTGAAATCAGACAAGTCCCCGATGAATTTTATCAATATATTTATAACTAGAAAGATCAAATTTTTTGTCTCCTATTCAGCAAACAAAACAAAGATAATGTAAAAATCCAAATCGCTTTTTCCAAAAAAAAAAGTTGTGCTCGAACATAACTTATCATGCACATCAGACAAGTCCCTGATGAACTTTAAAAAGATCAATATATTTATAACTGGAAAGATCAAATTTTTTTGTCTCATATTCAGCGAGCAAAACAAAGATAATGTGAAAATCTAAATTCTCTCACTTTGTGGACTGCGTCTGGTAAGATACCAAAGATCTTGGGCCACTCGGAACAAGTTAAATCAAAATGCTAACTCTTATTTCAGATCAATAAAAAGAATCAAGCCTACTGCAAGTACTTAAGTAATGAAACCTGATCTCTGCACCAAGGAGAATAAAGACAAAACTGAAAAATAAATTTCAGTGGAAATTTTAATTCAACTAACTCAAGATCTCAACCACTCCGTCCACACAAATCAACAAACATGCAATCTCATACATTAACACATACATCCATCTTTTACACACACACACACAAGAGAAAAAAAAAAAAAAAGGATGCAACTCCGCAATCATTTAAAAGAATAAAAATTAAAAAAGCGAGATAATTCCAGAGCATCACCTGATCGAAAAACGCACGCTTCTCATCATCTTCAACCCCCGGCTCGGCCCAATGCTCAAACAAATGGCTCTGATTCATTTCCAGTAGCACCTTGGCCAACTCCACCTACAGAAAGACACCCAAAAGTCATCTATAAACCACATCCAATCAAAATTCAGCCATACTCACGCATTCAGACGTATAATTGAACGATCTCCACATGAAAGAAAATGTGAACCTGTTCAGGAGAGAGCAGGGCGAGATTTTTCCGGAGATTGGGAGCGCCAGAGGCTAAATCATCGATTTGAAGCTTCGAGAGGGCATCGGCGGTTGATCTTACGGCAGACGACGCCATGACGTCAGTTTCAGTAACAATCCCAAAGGGTATCAGGAGATTAATAAATACGAAGAGTCCGAGGGGTAAATAACAGAGTATGTTATCAACTTCGGTATGGAATATATACAGAGAGTGAGAGAGAGAGAGAGAGTGTCTGTATTAGTTGATGATGGAGATTAAATACCGGTCACGATTTGAGTCGACACCATTTCAAAAGTTCAATTGCAAGATAAATTAAATGTTTTTTTTAATTTTAAATTGAGTGCAAATTTTAAGATAAGATGCAATCTCGAGTTATTTGGAATTTGCTGTGGAGTATTATTAATTTCATGCACTTGGTATATCCTATTTCACCAAAAAAATAAATAAAATAAAAAATTATTGGATCTCAATTCATATCTTATATTATATAACGATAAAGATAAATTTTAGTTTAAAATATTAAAAAGTTGGAAATTGTATTCTATTACTACTTTTGAATATCATGATTTACTTCACAAATAAAAATTTATTCTTAGATGAAATTATATGATCCAGTTTATACGCTTCAAAAGTATTATTAATTTTATGCACTTGGTATATCATACTCCACCAAAAAAAAGAATAAAATAATTAAAATAAAAAATAATTGAATCTCAATTCATATCTTGTATTATATAACGATAAAGATAAATTTTAGTTTAAAATATCAAAAAGGTTGGAAATTGCATTCTATTAGTATTTTTGAATATCATGATTTACTTCACAAATAATTATATGATCCAGTTTGTATGCTTAGCTTATGCTCAATGACTTGATATCTGAGCTCCATTTCATTAGGCGCAAGGAACAAAATAAAATGTAAAAATCATTACTGTATTAAAAAAATACTTTTTTAAATAACATAAATATATATAAATATATTTTAGTTATTTTCAAGAATTCCTTTTTAGTGATTGGAGATGTTATCTGTTGAAGAAAGTGTACGGGTCAATTTGCATGCCCAAACTAACTTAAATCAATATTTTCTAAAATGTTTTCCACTTTCAAAGGCTTAGTCAGCAAATGTCTTTTCCTTACACAGAGTGAGGGGTCCTGTAAAGTCATTCTTGTTTGAAGTAGGAAAAACAAGGAACATGACACAACATGCATGCCTCACGTGTCAACTGCATATAACTGCGTAATCCTGTGTTTTCTTTTTAGATTAGGGATATATCAAGAATCATTTACACAGCTTGAAGTTCACATGTCCTGCCTCTACAACTAATTATCTCATTAATGAATAATTAACTTAACTTAAGAATCTAAAGCACGTAAATATACACAATATAAAAAGGTGACAAGGACAAACCAAACCATCGGGTGGCTGCAATTGGTTGGAATTTCACATCGAACTCCTGGCTGGCATATTCCTTGGAACATCCACTTGTTTACATTGTTTATGACCTAACAAAAGTGGCTTTAGATTGAAGCTAAAATCATTGCAAAAAGGCAGATTCTAGGTGCTGTATGACAATTACGGGAAATTATATTTCTGATGACCTAACTTACTTTTATTCTTAAAGGGATTCACTTGCATGCAGGTACAAGAACAGTTCGTGAGATTCAAACCATAAACATCACACATGCTAGGATAGAGATAATGTCCCTAGATTGATTGACTACTCGAAAAATCATAATTTATTTAAATTTAACCAATCACGTAGTAAGTGTGATTATATTTTATTCCCATTTCTGGGAACAGATCAGTCGCAGTTTGAAGCCATGATCCTCTATAGAAGAAAAAAAGAAAAAAAAAAAAAAAAAAAAAAGAGTAACTATATTTGTATTTTAGCCTATTATTTTGCTTTAATTACAAAAATCGAATCCGAACTATAATATCTCTTTGCACTTGCTCCCACCTGTATTGTAAGTAATTACGCTAGCGTTGCTCTTTTGCCTTTTGCGTCTCTTGACTGCAGGAAAACACAAAAGCACATAATGCTCACACGAGTTGCCATGATACACGCGCACACACACTCTCAATTGTACACACACACACACACACACACATATATATATAGAGATATATATATATATAGAGAGAGAGAGAGAAAGAGACCTGTGCAGCAATGGATCGCTTTGAATCGAGAAACTGACTGTAAATATTGTATAATCTTCCCTTCTCAGCTTCTGAGACTGATGGTTTAGCTTTGGATGCAATGGAGTTTAGAAGAGTGCCGGTGATCACAGGCATCTTTCCGGCTGTGTTGCCATCTTTGCTGTCTAAAAGCTGGTGAACTGCTTCAAGTTGGGCATCAGACAGAAGAGCTTGAAGGTCGGCTCCGCTAAAGCCTTCGGTCATATGAGCTACGCGGTCCAAGTTAACATCACCAGCCATTGGTAACTGCAGTGGAATCGACCAAATTAGTGAGAACACGGGTTCTTGTGCATTCTCAAAGAAAAGAAAATCTACAGGGGTCTGAAATCGATAATGCAAGCAATTGAAGAGACAACGCCAGATGAAATTATAGCTTACCAGAGATGTTAATTAAAAGGAACGTATGCATGGTGTGGGAAGTGGCAGTAACCTTGTTTCCCATTGCAAAGGGCTAGTGTAATTATTTCAAAAGAAAAAGGTAGATGGATCATGTCGACCATAGTTTTCCTTTTCTTTTAGTTTGTGCTTGTTCCCGGAGTAGCAAGAAAGGAAGGAGGAAGAAACAAATGGGATGCAGCTCAATTAATCTTTAACATTGGAGGGAGAATTAGAATGACCTTAACATGTTTTCATATATCAATTTATAATTGATGATGAAACCATGCAAATATACTAAGACCAGAGTGAAATATGATATAAAGAGAATTTAAGAGAAAACAAGTAAACCACAATGATCTAAAAAAATTTCCACCTCAATTGAGATAAACACAAAATAGGGAACACATATTTGGCATAATGCAAGCATAGGTACTGACTGACCTTTCTTGAAAGGACCTTAAGAATATCCAACCTCTCCTTCTGTGATGGGAAATCACAAAATAAAAGTCGGTCCAGCCTACCAGGCCGTAGAAGTGCAGCATCAAGCAAATCTGGCCGACTGTTTGATTTTCAAATGGAAGAAATAAGTAACGAAAGAAAAAAGAAACGAAAACCTCCAAGATATCGAAGATTATGTTAATATTTGTATAAGAAAAGACTTGAGCGAATAGGAACAAAAAAGTAAGAAGGTTTCGAACAACAATGATCCCATACTACATGGCAGTAAAGAGTGTCCATGGCAGCTCCAGAAACTATTGATAAATATGGAACCACTTACTGGAAAGCAGAAATTACCTTGTAGCAGCAAAAACGAATACACCGGTCAAGACTTCAACGCCATCTAATTCTGTCAGAAACTGGCAGATAATGTGATCAAGGTTTCAGTAATAAAGACTAATAAAGGACAGAGAAAGGAGTAACAAAAGAAAACATTGGGTAGGACATAAGGGAAAAAGGAACTAACTTGATTGACAACTCTATCAGTCACTCCAGTATTATCATGCCCTCTCTTTGGAGCGATAGAATCAAATTCATCAAAAAAGAGAAGGCATGGAGCCGCTGCAGCTGCTTTTGAGAAGATATCCCGTACCTGCGATTGCTCGTTCACATTAGTTGGTAGCCTATAGAATACCTGATTGTCAAAGGTTTATTATGTATCTCAGCTATTTGAAAGAAGATAATCTTATTTACATAATGGTTATTGAAGTTTATCGAACCACAATACTAAAGCACACCTGGCATGGTACAATATTGCTTGCCCATCAAGTGATGAGTCACTAGAAATCATCTTTTCCATTTCAATAAATAATCCTTGTGATATTGAACATTTTTGTGAAATCGAAGAAAGATAAACTTGCTCATTGATATTTATTTTAATTATTTCACTGTTTACTATGACCTTCTGTCCCAGCTTTGGCATCACAAGGGAAGATGGATCACAACTTATATGGCAAAGTAGAGTTGGATGCAGTCCATGCATAGCCATCAAAGTTTACAACAAACATGACTTCTTGGAATGTTAGTATTTTATTTTGTTCAGGTATAGTAATTCTAGCCAATTAACATGGTCATAGACAGTTCTAGAGATAATGTCAGCCAACAGCATGGGATATTCCACAACCAACTAATTCAAGATCTTCAATGTTTGAAAACTTGCAGGTAGGTGAATACTAAGCCTTGCATATCATCCATTTATTTTTAATCTTATAAGAACTACAATATTAATTAACATGGGAACCATATAAACTTGGCTCCTAACAAGCTAACTCTGCATCACATCATCAAGTTTAAGGCACTACCCAAATGGTGATGATATTATACTCTTTTTCACTGTAATCATAATGCTCTTTGACTCCAGCATGTTCTACATTCAGTTTTATTCCACTACACAGGGCACAGTGACTTCTGCTGTTCTGCACCTTCAAATCGTCTAAGCAACCAATGAAAAGGAATAACAAACCATCATGGCCAATCAAAAGGATAATCTAATGTTAGAGGAACAAAATGAAAAGGGAAAGGTCAATTAGCAAAATACGGAGAGAGAGAGAGAGAGAGAGAGAGAGAGAGAGAGAGAGAGTAAAGAAACATAAATGATCTCCAAAAGTAAGAAATGGAACTATATCTTACAGCTTGTTCAGAGGCACCAATATATTTATTAAGCAGCTCAGGTCCTTTCACTGAGATGAAGCGTAGCGAACAGGCTGCAGCAGCAGCACCAACAATATGCGTTTTTCCACAACCAGGGGGACCATATAGGAGAACATTGGACCGCATTCTCAGTGGAGCTTGTGCAAAGATGTTTGGAAATTTTGAAGGTAGCTCAATCATCTAATGCAAAAAATAACGCATCGTTAACATTCCATTGAAAAGGAGCTATGTAAAGTTACTGCCTACATATGATGAACAGTCGAACAGTCTTATGCACTTTGCAGAACTCTAGACTTGGATTAAAAGCAGCCTCCAGCATGGACTTCAAACTAACACATGAAAGACTCAATTCATCTTAGACAGGAAAGCAAGCAAAATTTAACAGAAAAGAGAAGTTAAATCATTTGCATGATTAAAGAATATAAGAAACAAAAGTGGCGACAAGATCAGCTAGATTTCTGCACCACAACGAATAGTAGCAGCGTAATACTCCAAATATTACAGAACGGCCAGTTTCAACTTTCTACAAACACAAATGTCTACCAGCCATACTTTTCCTTCTAACAGGAAGTCTTCTTTTTTAACTGTTAAACTGCTCAAGTTCTCCTTGATTTGTTCTAAATCTTCAAAAGCAAACATTCAACTCTGAACCAATCAAAGAAAATGGACACTAACGTCTTTAACAAAGTAAGCAGCATATAACTTGAAACAAAATTTTTTTTGGAATTTGGAAGTTATTGGCCACATCTGCTTCTTTCTGAATATACCAGTGTTCAACATCATTGATCCAGTTAATCTTTCATACCCTTTCAAAATGGTAGATAAAAATCACCAAGAAAGAAAACAACATGAAAGTCATCTGAATCAATTTATATCTAGCAGCAAATACTAACAGAAACACACATTTCCTTGAAAATCCACAGTACTTCAGATAAACAATTAATGACTGAGTCACTGTACTCCATACCGCCAGTGCAGAAGCTTTACCTCTTTGATAGCATTTTGAATGTTGTTAAGACCTCCAACATCCTCCCAACCAGAGCGACCACCTTCTGCAGCTGGTTTAGTGAGGTCACGCATGGCCACTGGAAGGAAATTTTCCATTGCTTGCAGAAAGTCATCCCTGACCAAAGTAGATTTCTCATCTCCTCCACAGCCCAAATCAGCAGACAATGAGCGACCGATGGCAGCATGCACAGATCTGTCTACCAGTATTTCCTGAAGTAGATAGATTCCAACAGAAGTAAATCATGGGCATGATTAGTTGTCAAAAAGAATTGGATCCATATTACAAAGATAATCAGTTGAACTTCAGCGATATTTCAGTAAGTTGTTATTAAGTTTAACATCAATCAAATACCAGATCATAAGCATCATGTCCATCACATTTGGATGCTATATCTAACAACAGATCATCAGAACACTGCAAGGATCGCTTCTGGATCTCATGTTTCAATATGGCCGAACGTTCAGCTGCAGCAGGTACAGGCAGATTGACATGAAAGTCGAATCTTCCTGAATACAATCAATTCTGGTGTAAGATCAAGTGAACATGAGCGCTTATCATTTTGTATTAAATGCAGGTGACTAACCAGAAGAGCTCAAGCTCTGTGGAAAACTAGTCAGGGATTGTGCAGTAGCAATGAATGCTATGGGACCAATTCCACACAAGCTCCTTCGCTTTTCCTGTATGCAAATAAACATGAAAAGACCATAATTTGGGACCAACATATGAATTTGTCCACCTAGCAATAATTGTCATATGCAATCCCTGCCTGATGTAGGCCCATCACATAAATTGTGAAAAATGTGATCCACTGAAATTAGCAAGTTCAATATGTGTGGCAGAGTGAATTGCTGATGGAGTGACAAATGCAGCAACAAAATGCATAGAGGTCGGAAAAATCAAAACAGTTCAAGCACATGTGAGCCAACACTGAGAAGAAAGTGAAAAAGATTCTCTTTCATTTATAAGAAGCAACTTAGTTTTTAACCACTATTACTCCAGGTCAAAGAAGATTATGCTAACAGTGGATCATTCAAGTGACAATCAGATTCACACAGAAAAAGAAATAGGATAAATAAAGAAGTCTTGCCTCATAATCATCTAATATATCAGCAAGAAACTCAATGAGGGCAGCAGAAGATGGTGAAGGTTGAGATCCTTCCAAATCCGAGGATGGAGCAATGAGGCTATCAAGATCATCCAAGACAATGATAGAGGGCGCATGATCTAAAGCTTCAGAAATGTAGCTGGAAAGCGCTTGACGGATAGTTGGAGGCTTCTCCAAAGTGAGTCTAGAACAAGATACAAAAACTCTGCAGAAGGAAAGTCTCATTGAAGTGAATATTCAGATTAACTTTCCACTCAAATTCATCTGTCTAAGGTGAGGTACTAAGGAAGACAAAAATAATAAAAATTCTTAGATCTCAACCTCAGTACCATGCTACAGAAGTACAAACAACATTGAGATACTCAAAATTCAAAAAGGAAAAAAAACTTACACATGCGCCAAAATATCTTTACACCCTTCAATAGATTTTGCAGAACCTTTGGCCAGTAATGTTTTTCCAGAACCCTACACAACACAAATGTGCAATCTATGATAATCATCCTGCTTCATAGAATAATATCAATTACCAGGATTATGTGTTCATTTATCCAACTAGAAAAGTTGATCATTGTGCATAACCAACAGAAAACATGTCAAACAAAGGTACAGGACAATCCTTCAGTGGTGTAATTGATAAGCATTTTCAGTGGCCTGAAATTTAATGTTCATGTTTTCTCTTTCCTTTCTGTTGCAGTCATATTAACAGTATTTTATTCAGAAGGATGGTTAAAACGAATTAGAGTATATAAACGGGGGACACTTCCATGAACCTATACCCCATATACTTCATCATTTTTTGCCCTAACACATTACTCTATAACCATCAGTGTTACAAACTCAATTCATTGAAATTATTGAACCTTTCCATTACCATCCCCCTCCCCACCCAAAGAAAAAAATAAAAATAAAAATCTCTATTGAACTTTAAAGGAAGAGATTAAGGTAAAAAGATCAAATATGTTGTAAAAATCTCCTTTCACATTAACCATTGCATTAGAGATGCCAAATGAGCTGCTTTTGATAGGACTTACTGGAGGTCCAAAAATCAGAATATGCCCAGGCAATGGAAGATTATAGCTACCGAACAACATTCCAGAAGTAGGAGATAATAAAGCTGTCAATCCTGCAAATCAATTCACCAAGTTAGAAAAATAAAAAAGTTTCCCACATGCATAAATTGCTGACTGTTACAATACCAATAATTATGAGAGAAGAAATTTGGAAGGATGTTCATGATCATTATGATAGCAAAACTATAGTGTTGGTTTTGTGGTGCCAAAACTGGAATGGGAAATCGTCACATTCTTTCTGTTGATATATCATAGTTTTGGAACTACGCAAACAACTTGGTGCTCAGGTTTCTTCAGTGTTTTGAAGTGAAACCTTATGTTGAACATCTCCAAATGAGATATATGTATTTCATGTCTTTGCTAAATTTGTGCTAGAAAACTGCAAACATTACCTACAGCTTATTTGGGATTTCCTTTACGCTTTGTGTTAGCGGCGGAAATTTTGCCCTTTTATGGTCTCCTATTGATCCCCTAATGATTAAGTATAGACCTCTGTAGAAAATATTGGTTTCAGCACATAGATATGCCAAATTCAACTTCTTTTCTGGGATAAAGGTTCTCTAGGGGGAGAACTGCCTTGGGACTATGAAACCTACCATTTCATAATGGTTTAAAGGTTCTCTAGTGGGAGAATTGCTTTAGGGCAATCTAACATTCCATTTGCTAAAGAATTCCCTTCTCAGGGACTTCAGTTGATAAAGTCTTGATCTATCTTAGGCTTCAATTTTAATACACATAGAAGTTCCAACAAGCTGCCTAAAGCGTTTCCAGGAGATATTTGATCCTATATCTCCAGAGAATGTGGGCTTTCCTTTGTTCAGGAATCCCCAGAAGTTGATAAGGGCGGATGCCATGATTTAAAGAGGTGAGGGATCTTAAAGAGTGTTAATCATGATGGACAAGTCTTTATCCAAAAATTTGCTACTGGGTGTTGTAGAAGAAACAGAAACCAACAGTTTGGATGTTTTGCATAGGCCTCTTTGCTCTACTAGCCTACATCACCAATATTACTGAAAGATATGATAGATCTTGGCTGGAGTATAAGAAAATATGAGTCAACACATGGAGATATATCCTGATAAAAGATCACGCAAGATTCTTAAATTTATCAACGCTCCCAGTCTATCCAACACCATTCTCTTTTTTTATTTTCAGTTTGTTTTTTTTTTT
>JACGDI010005454.1:1119746-1151416 GCA_014898725.1 Jacaranda copaia | reverse complement strand
AAGTGTTTGCTCATGTGAAGTTGAATTGAGGGTCTTCGAAGTTCTATATTGAAAAATAATTTTTTTGCGACGTATCTAAAAGCATTGAGAATATTTTAGAAAGATTTGACTCACAAAAAAAATTATTTAGGTTAAAAAAAAATTCTGGATAGCTGCAGGGTAGCAACCATGCTCTCAAAAAGCCAAGTGTTAGATGATGTGGTGTCAAGGTGAAGTTCTTGGAAGTTCTTTTTTTTTAAAATAATTTTTTTTTGTGATATATCTAAATTCTTTTAGAACATATTAGAAAATGTTGACTCACAAATACAACTGTTTGGGTCAAAAAAATTGAATATTTTAGGATAGTTGCAGGGTTGCAGTCATGCTCTCAAAAAGCCAAGTGTTAACTCATATGATGTTAAGTTGAGGGACTTGGAAGTTCTGTTTTCAAAATTAGTCTTTTTTTGCAACGTATCTAAAATTTTTGAGAATATTTTAGAAAAATTTGACTCTCAAATACAACTATTTGGGTTGAAAAAAATGAATTTTTTTGGATAGCTACAGGGTTGCGGCCATGCTCTCAAAAAGTCAAATGTTAGCTCATGTGGTGTTGAGTCGAGGGACTTGGAAGTTCTGTTTTCAAAATTAGTTTTTTTTGCAATGTATCTAAAATCTTTGAGAATATTTTAGAAAAATTTGACTCTCTAATACAACTGTTTGGGTTGAAAAAAATGAATTTTTTTGGGTAGTTGCAGGGTAGCAACCATGCTCTCAATATGCCAAGTGTTAGCTCTTGTGGTATTGATTTGAGGGTTTTGGAAGTTCTATTTTCGAAAATAATTTTTTTTGCAATATACTATGGACATTTTGATCTCTCATTTGGGACTATGAATATCCCATTACAACTGTGCCATGAGGTACATGGACTATAGCTTCAGCCCTCGCTCTACCACTCTAAATTTTGGTCGATTATACTGACTTGAGTATCGGAGCACCTTAATTGAAGGCCTCCTCAGCTAGCCTCATGTGTGTTGCTTGATTGCAGGATTCAACCTGCTCTCATCATCACAATCATTTCCAACCAACTTCCTGGTCAACTGAAGTGGGCCTAGACCTAATTTCCATCTCTCTGACTTTAGCATCATTAAATGCATATATGTATATAAAATTATTTATAACATATCTATATTCATATATATACAATATATTTTTTTCTTTTGTCTAATCTAAAATTAAATAATTTTTTATTCAATATAACATACTTATATAAATTAAATACTATTTAATATTTGTAAAATTATATATACATACATAGATATATATAATTATCAAAACTAAATAATTTCATTTATAAAATATATAACATATTTATGTAAATCAAATTACTATATAATATATATAAAAAATTATATACATATATATAATCACATATGTATGTATAGAATTATATATATAGTTATTTATAACATATTTGTATTCATGCATATATACAACATATATCACTTCCCCCCTTCCCCCCTCCCTAGGCAACCAGTTGCCATGGTAGCCTAAAATCAAGTTTTTTTTCTTTTTTTTTAAACACGATGGCCACCAGGGGCTAGGCCTTTGGCAATCAATAGATGGATCTGGCCAGCTAGATCATGTTGGCATGGTTGCCATGGCAGCCTATATATTTATTATAATATTATATTATATTTATAATATATATTATATAATATTGATAAATATGTTATAATATATATAATATGTTGTATATATGTATAAATAATTTTTTTATATATTTGTTTATAAATATTAAGTACTATTCAATTTGAGCCATTTATTTAAACAAAAAAAATCCAATGATTGATATATTAAGGATATAATAGTCATTTTATATATAAAAAAAATTACAACCACTCATATTTTTGGCACGTGCACTTCACTTATGGTTTTAGGGGGCGTTTCACCTCATTTTTAAAAACATAAAGTGACATTTCAACTTTTTTTTTTTAATCACAGGGAGATAAACCGCTCATATGACATTTGGTTAAATTAACTTTTCCCAATGGGAATATGTACGTAGGACATGGGAAGAGATGTTGGGGTAAAAGCATTTCTCTACTTTTTCTTTTTTGGAAATAAGAATTTAGAAATTAAATTTTTAGGAAAATAAAAATTAAGTATGTAATTATTTATAAAAAAAATGAATCTTAAAGATGTCAAAATAAATTGGATATATGATTGATTATGGGATAAAATATAATAGTAAGTATAGATATTATAAGTATAGTGAATCGATGTGTGCTTGGGTGTGTGGGTGTGCATAGAGCCGAAAGAGGGGTGTTCTGTGTATATGGGGCGGTGTATGGAGAGGGAGAAATAGTGAATCAAAAAAACAACATTTTAGTTTATAAATTAGAAAATAATAATATCATAATGATGTAATAATTATATTTAGTTTTATAAATATATATTTTAATATTAGTAGTGTAACACTACGAATTTTAAAATCATGAAATATTATAAAATGTGAAATCGATAAATTTAGTTCGATTAATTTTAGGTTGATTTAATTACGGTGTAGAAATAAATATTTATAATCAAGGATTTGGATTGAAAATAAAAGAAGGACTTGATAAATTTCTTACATATTCATTTGTAATTGCATATGTGTGCATGTGCGTAGTTGGGTGTATGTTTGTGTGGGTGTGCGGGGGCGGGGGGGAGTGTCGGTTGGTGGGTGCGTGGGTGGTGTGTGGATTTGTTTGAAATAGTGAATAGAAAATAAAAATAGTTTTCTTTAAATAAAATTATATATATTCATAATTTATTTGTAATTTCTAATTTTAAAACTAGAAAAACATGAAAATATAATCAAAAATTTATTTGTAATTGTATATATGTGTTGGGGGGTGTATTTCTATAGTGAATGTGTGTGCACGTGTGTGTAGATTTGTTTGGAATAGTGAATAAAAATATAAATATTTTACTTCAAATAAAATTGTATATATGTACATGTATCCCTTCATAATTTATTTGTAGTTTCTAGTTTATGAAGTAGAAAATAATTTAAATATAACAAAAAAATTCTAGTTCATTAATTTTTTTATATATTCATTTGTAGTTATTTGTGTGCAGCGTGTGTGTCTAGCATGAGGTGTGTGTGTTGGTGCGTGGGTGAGAGTATGTGGTTTTTTATATATGATTTTTTTTTAAGTGTGTGCATGTACGTGTGTATGTTGGGTTTATTTGAAATAGTGAATTAAAATAAAAATATTTTAATTATATATATCTTTTTCACAATTTATTTATAGTTTCTAGTTTAAGAACTAGAAAATATTGATAATATAACCAAAAAATCCTAATTCTTTAAATTTTGCATATTCATTTGTAATTGTGTGCGCGCGCATGTGCGTGGCTGGGTGTTTGGGTGTGTGCGTGTATGCGCATAGGTTTATTTAAAATAGTGAATAGAAATTATAAATATTTTACTTTAAATAAAAAATTATACACCCCTTCACAATTCATTCGTAGTTTCTAGTTCAAGAAATTTCAAGAAATAGAATATAATGAAAATATAATTAAAAGTTCCAAGCTCATTGAATTTCTTACATATTCATCTATAATTGATTGTGTTTGCGAGGGCGTGTGAGTGGCTGTGTGTGCACGTTTATGCATGCGCGTGGAATTGTGTTTGTTTGGATTAGTGAATAGAAAATAAAAATATCTTACTTTAAATAAAATTATATATATACCCCATTTACAATTTATTTGTAGTTTCTAATTGAAAAACTAGAAAATAATAAAATATAGCAAAAAGATCATAGTTTGTTAAAATTATTACGTACGCATTTATATTTTTGTAGGTGTGGGCGTGGGGTGGGGAGGTGTGAGAAATAAAAATATTTTACTTTAAATAAAATTATATATACACTGTTTCACAATTTATTTGTAGTTTTGGTTCAACCAAAAACTATATATGCAATTATATATGTAAGTTTCATTTGAGTAGGAAATGAAAATATGTTTAGATAGTAGTAGGGAATAGCCATGCATTCTTAGTGCTAGTTTATGAGATGTTGAGTAAAAGGAATAAGCAATTGAGTTTTTTAAAATTGATTTTTTTTTTTGGGTGTGTTTTGGAGCTTTGGGAATGTTTCAACAAAATTTCTCCTGTGGTAGATCTTGTTTGTGTTGGAAACAAAGAATACATTGAAGGAGGAGCAGGATAGTAGCCATGCACTGTTATTGTAATGTGCTGGTTTTTGAGGCATTGAGTGAAAGGCCTTGACAAATGGGTTTTTCGGCATTGTCATTTATGAGTGTGTCTGGGAGCTTTGGAAATGTTTCAATGAAGTTTCAACTATAGTAAATCCTCTTTGAGTCAGAAATGAAGGATAAATCCTCTCAGTGCTATGAGTAAATTCATAATGTGTTAGTAAATAGTATACAAAATAGAGTTTTTTGAAACTTTATTTTATTTTATTTTTTGTGTGTGTTAGAGCTTTAATAATATTTCAACCAAGTTATTGTTAAAATAATAACCAACCAATTATATTGACATGTATTACTACTCGTAAAATAATCTTACTCGTGGGGTATTCCTTAGAGCTTTGGCAGTGGATTTTATTTTGAAACTTTAGTGAAAAACACAAAGAAAGCGCAAAACGGAAGGAAGAAGGAAAAGAAAAATTAGATCGTAAAAATAAATGGAGGTTTTTAATATTAATCGGGGGTGTTTACTTATTTTTATGAGACGTAGGAAGTGTAAATTGTATTTAAGTTTAATTTGGGGGTGAAGTGTGAACAAAGAAAAATCGATACTTGAGAGCTGATTCAGAAAACGAACACAAACTTGTGGATTTGTTGATATAAAATTTCGGCAGTTTCATTTCTTGGAAGTAACCTACTAATCTGGTCTTTTGCTTTTCCTACAAATGCTCTCGTACTTCTATCGTTTTCAGTATTCGTTTCTTCTGTGCGTCCCTCGTCCCCTATGCTATCTTTCTTGCATATAAAATCAGATCAGATTATAGATTAAATTGGACTTGGCTGTATCGTGTGAAACACATTCACGTACAGATCATCTTCTACTAAATTTTTATTTAACTACAGTGGATATCAAAAATAAGAATTCTGTCGATCTACACGAATCTCAGCATTGCTTCAAGCAAATTCGAAAACAGAGCAATTTGTTTTCCTCCGGAAAGGGGCCCAGTTGAAGAAATACCATTCACCGGAATAGATATGTCGGGAGTCTGGAGATGGAGAAAATTAAGAGAGGTGGCATTCGATGCATCCAAGAATGGTGAAGGTTGGTGGAGGTGGAACCATCCCCTCTTGCAAAAACGGGGTTTGGTTAATTGCTTGCACGTGGGGTCTTATGTGAAGCGGAGGGAGTCCTTGATTAGAGTGCAGGAGAGATACAAATGGGACCACGGCAGCAGCGGTGATGAGCACCAATACACTACTCGGAGAATCAGGGCGGAGGCCAATTGCCCTCGTTGCTCCAAGCAAATGGATCTCTTTTTCACAAACCGCCCACACCACCTCATTCCTCCCTCCTCGCCCAATCCCAGTTTCGATGGACTCGGTGGCAATGCGTCTGCGCCTCCCACTTTTCAGAATAATAATATTATCAATCATAACAACAATAGCAGTAGCAACAATTCCTCCGCTGACAATACCCACGACAGCAATAATAATTCCACCAAAGATGGAGGTGGAGGAGGAGGAGGGAGTGCTTTCCAGGCCGTTAATCTTTGCCCCAATTGTAAGACGGCCTATTACTTCAGACCATTCAAGATGTCCCCTCTTCAGGGAAGTTTCATTGAGATTGGCAGGGTGAAAAGCAAGAATTCTAATTCTGACAAGAAGTTGAGCGATCCGCAGGACCATGGGAACAGGCTTCGGCCATCCTTCTGGGAAACCTTGAGGTCGTATGGCAGCGAGCCACCTGAGAACTGGCCTCCACCTCCCCCTCCATCAGGGAATGGGATTGCTGTTCATACCCCACCTGGTCCACCTTTTGCTCCTGGTGTCAATGTTATTCGAGCGTCAGGTCCTAGCGGCAATAGTGGTGGTGGTGGTGATGGTACACGGACTGGTGTCAATAATGGAGAGAAGAGCACTTGGGGTGGGTCTAATCTTGGTAAAAATCTGCCAACACCAAAGGAGATCTGCAAGGGGCTTGACAAATTTGTTATTGGCCAGGAACGCGCCAAAAAGGTCCACTTTACTTTATTACTTCTTGCCATCAGTATTTATGTTATCATGAGGCATGTCACTCCATTTGCCTGTACATTGCCAATGAGCATCCTCAGTTATATGCGCAATGCTTTTCCCAATTCCAGCATCGATACCTTTTCAAAATTATCAGAAGTGATCCATGTAATCTGGTTCTCAGATTGTTTGAGCTTAATGATTATCCATTTGCAGCTATGCTATACTCTTGATGTAATCTTGTTTCTAGGATCCATGTGGTCATTCCCATACAGTGAATGTCTTCTGCACAATTATCTTTATTATAAGCATTTCGTCAAATTACTTATGCCCATCTTCCTTTCAAATCGATGCATTTTATATACTTTGTTTACTGATAAGTTGGCAGGTGCTTTCGGTGGCTGTGTACAACCACTACAAAAGGATTTATCATGCATCCTTACAGAAGGGGTTGGTGGCTCATTGTCTTTCTGCTTATTTATATAGTTATTCATTTCTTTCTGGTTACATAGTAGAAAAGGAAAAACAAACTTTAAGTTCTCTATAAGCCAACTGCAACCTTTTCCGGTTATCATGCCTTCTTGATTTCTTGAGGTGGGGCTATGGTATTGCTAAGTTTTGGTTGATTCATCCCAATAGTTGCAATTCCTTGCCTCAATGTTTGTTGAAGTCTGCAACTCATCCTCTCAACCAAGAAGTTTTGCATTTAATGATGCTTCTGTGGTGATGGGACTTTATAACTTCTTTTTTCCTGAATCAGATTAATCTCACTCAATTGTTGTAATCCTTTTCTGTTATAGAATTTTAAGCCCTTGAGAGATGCTTTGAACTTCCGCTTCTAAGCTTGTGCATTCTGTCATCCTTCCAAATACCCCAAGATTCAAATACCTCTTATCATGTCTGAGAATTTCCACCAATGGTTGCTGGCCCAGGGTTTCCTTTAGCGCAAACACTTTTTTCAAGCTTCATGGTACCTGCAATGGCAAATTCCAAATTTCCAGATTCTGTAGGCTAGCACAATCTGTTCTTTACGATCCCCTTCAAAGATTTCCATGTTTCTGTCCCAAACCAAATAGTAGAAAGAGTCTCTCATTGAGGATTATGTATATGCAGTTCAGATTATATTAACCATTCTTTTTGATTAAGATTAAAATTTATCCCACATGTTTTGTTAGATCACACAAAATTCCAAATGATCCCCACTTCTGACAATCTCTAAGACAATGCAAGGTAGTTTCAGCATTAGTGCCACACTTCTGATGGGTTTCTAAATCACACAACTTTCTTTAATTATTTGCACATTAGTGACAATTTTATCATGGTTGTGAGAAAGAAGAGTTTGCAAAGCCAGCTCCAATTTTCCTCTCTTGGGGGGGTCGGGGGGGATGGTGGGGTGGGGGTTTGGTAGTGAATTTCTGATTCCATAGATACCCTATGAAGGGGTGTTGGAAGGGGAACAAGAGCATTAAGATTCAATAGAACATATCCCAAAAACTATATGTTCTGAGTTGGAAACAGAATCCAATTATAGATCTTGTTTGTGCTGTCTTTGCACCACCAATTTAATATTGTCTAGTCAGATTTTACTCATTTGTGGTTTAAATTGTGGATGCTAGGTCTGAAGCTGAATCATCCAGATTAGATGATGATGACGATGTAGACTTGGAAAAGAGCAATGTGCTTTTGATGGGCCCAACTGGCTCAGGTATGATTACAATGTTTCAAGCTTATACTTCACTTGTTCTTCTGTTCAAATTGTGCTGGCGTCACTATTTTCACCAGATGAGTGTCTTCATGCTCATGGCTATGTTATCTCTAATAAGTTATTGAATTGTTTATTGCATTGTAAATAGGTAAAACACTACTTGCAAAAACTCTTGCTCGTTTTGTCAATGTACCTTTTGTCATTGCGGATGCAACTACTTTGACACAGGTAAGTGATTGTTTTTTTGCTTTTTAAATGTTTTCAAATATACAAGCCCTTACCAATTGAAAAATGAAGACGCATTCATGCAGTCATCCTTGTGTCTGAAAAATTGCCTGTGAATTCATATTAGTTCTTGTTGGAGGGATTACCATTTGATTAAGAATGGCTTTTGTTGATTATGTTGTCTGCTCTTGTTAGTCAAGTCACATATATATGACTGTTTGCCCATGCAGGATCTCTGTGTTGGATAAGGTTGTCCAACAAATATTGCAAAAGCTAAAAAATGTAAATGAACAAGTAGACTAGACAAAAATAACCTTTGAATCTCTCAAAGGCTGATACTGAATCTTAAGATCTCGCTAGGATCTTCCAAGAGAAATCTTTTGGATACAGTAAAAATAGATTATCTATTAATGGTAAAAACTGAGATAGAATTACAGTAAAAATAGATTATCTATTAATGGTAAAAACTGAGATAGAATTGCCATGTAACGCAGTCTTTGATGCCAGATTCTATAACAAAAATAATAATGAAACATTGTGGCCTTGTTTGGTTGTTTTGGGGAAAATGTCTCAAAAGAATGAGTTTGTTGGGGTTGGCTTGGGGAATTTGATTTATCATTTATGTTTTTTTTTTGCTCTCTACGGTGATTAGAGATTGTTATGGGAGAGAATGGTGTGTTTGGTTTTATTTTGAGAAGAGACATCATTTTATCAGGGTGGGCTACTAAAAAGGCTTCCATGCTTGTTCTCAAATCCACAGCACACTTTCTATATGTATCTCATTTCCTTGAAGCTCTAGCTTTCCCCTTAGGTCAAAAAGGAGTTATAACTTCAAACAACCTTCTTTAGAAGTAATTGAAAGGAAAAAGTCCTCTATCTGGTGTAGGCCTTATGCCTATTAGATTGGAAGAGAGTTTTTCCACTCCTCTTTCTTGATGCTTTGAATAACTCAGTTTTGTAAACAAGGGAATGATCCATGAATTGGTTGAATTAAACGAATTCGGAGGGGAAGCAACTTCCAATAGCTACCAAGTTCAGTATTGTCAGCTCATGAACTGACCGAAGGGGGGCTCTGATGTTTGGCTTCAGGCTGTGATGTCAAGTTTGTACCTTATTGTCTGATTAGTGGGGGGTGAAGATGTGATTTTATATTAGTATTTTATGTACGTGTACTAGTAATGTGAGAAGATATATAAGTACATATGTAATTAATGTGGAATGAAAAATTGTTGCCAGTGCTTGACAATATGCATTACGCTAACGCATGATGAATGTAGAAGTATCCTTTGCATTAGTAAGCTTCTGACTGAAGAACCCTTAAATTCAAAATTAAATCAGAATTTCTTCGACTGTAGCAGAAAATTTCTCCATGAAGACAAAATTTACTGCCAAATGTATTAGAATTACCATAGATTTCCATGGTAATAAAACCTTGCCAGCCACTTGGTTCAGACAACTTGGCTGTTGATAACAACTTAATGCAGATGAAAGGGGAAGTAATGAGCTATCTGTAGAAGTATGGAGTATCTTTGATGAGTTTTCAGATCACATGCCTAATGGAAGCCCAATAAGCTTCCTTAATGTTTGTTAAACAACATGCAATTGATCTAGTTCCAGCAGGAACTTTATGTAACTATCCACCTATTATATGAGTCCCACAGACCATTCTGAGCTTAGAAGACAGGTGGGTGAGCTATTGGCAAACTGTTTCACATGAGAAAGTGTAAGCCATGAGTGAGGCAGCTTAGCTCACCCTAAAAAAGTGTAAGTTAATGAAGCTACTGAATTGTCCGAAATACGTTACTAGAGTATACATAAGCATTCAACTTACAGATTGATAGAAGTATATTCAGCAAATTCTACAGTTATATTATATGAAATTCATTCAAGGAAAAATCTTGGAAGGGCGTAGAGTTTTGTTAAAGTTATGGAGATTTTCCTAGGTTAGTTTTCGTGTATTGTTCTTATATCTTCTTCTATTTCTTGTCTTTATGATCCCTCGAGCCTGGGCAGATTGGAAAACCTTGAAAGCTCAATTAAAGGCATGCCCTGAATCAATCAAAATCCCAACAGAATTTGCTGTCCTGGGAGTTGCAAATGATTAAAAAAATGACTAAATTGTTTATTTGTCAATTGTGTTGCTTATTTGATTCATTTTCCTCAGAAAAGTATTATTGGTGGGAATACTAATTTATCAAGCTAAGATTTCTGTTGATTTTATTATCTAATCGTTTCAATCATGTCATGCATTTTATTCATTGCCCTTGCAATATTGTAATTCTTGCTGTGTAGCTAGTTTTCTGAGTGAGCATGTAGGAATATGAATCTCGCATCATCCATTGATTGGGGTCAAGAAAACTTTTTCCTTTTTGTTCTAAAAATTCCTTTTTGTGTTTTGTTTCTTTTTCCTCATTCTCTTTAACGCATCTAAAAGCAAGTTTTTATCTTTCGCAGGCTGGTTATGTCGGTGAAGATGTTGAATCAATATTGTACAAATTGCTCACAGTATGCTAATTATTTCTTCTTTAAATGCTTGGTCTGTGTTGTTATGTTCAAATTGTTCTACCACAAGTGATCAAAAGAGCTTGTTGACCAATGAGGCGTGCATGTTCTTAAGATTCACCACTTAAAGAAGTTAAGGTTATTATATATACTTACTGCTGTAATTATGCTGTAGTAATATAATCAGTATGTGATGGAGAACATATTTCTGGTTGTGATGCAAAAAACATTCATGATTAAAAAATAGTGCCCCAAAATTTTAATTGTTAATCTTAAATAATTGAGGTATATGTTATAGGTATGAATACAATGTTCCAAAAATTTCATATTCTGGATTCCTTTGCATTACCTGTTTATCAGGAAAATTGCATTTCTCGTCTGTTATGTTTGGCCTATTTCGTATTTAGTCCTATATCTTGCCAAATTTCACATTTAGTTTTGTATGTTTTTAGCATGTTTGACACCACCAAGTTGGCTGTCACTGCATGTAGTTAAGAGATGATGAATTTTTTCTAAGTTTATGTTTAGTGTTTCTTTTTTTTCTTTTTAAACTTTTCTCAATTTGTAGGTCTTTGCTTCTTGTTATCTTTACGTTCATGTTTATTGTACCACTAGCTCTAAAAATGCTACCAAGCACAGGCTGCTAATCTTTTTCAATAGAAAATGGATAGAAAATAGGTGTAACTGTGAGAAAGCGTATTGAAACCATAAACCATGGTAAACACATAAAGTGGCAAACAAAGTTATCAACTCAACCTATTTATCCCTGCTAATATTTTATGCTACGCCACTTAGTTGGAAATATTATTCAATTAGTAATGCACATTCTGTATAAATGTCCGGATTTGCTTTCTATTCATAAGAAAGTGAAAGAGAATGTAAGATTATGCATTTTTTCTCCATAAGGTGGTAAATTGGGGAATTAACTGAAACTAAAAATTATTTAGTTATCTTAGCTGTATTAGATTTTAGTGTATACCACTTATTAGTTTTCTTTTTCCCCAGAAAAATGCAAAGAGAAGAAAGAAAAAAATGTCTCTGCATTTTGAAGGAAAAAGAGTGTCTAAGTTGGCTTTACCATAGCATATGAATTAAACTTACTCTGTCATGTTTCCAAATTTGCTTCAAGGTTGCAGAGTTTAATGTGCAAGCTGCACAACAAGGGATGGTGTACATAGATGAAGTTGATAAGATAACTAAGAAGGTTCACATCTTTCCTGTCCTCTTTCTTTGAGGTTCTATCTAGTTTATAACAATTGTTCTGTTTTTGTGGTGGTGTTAGGCTGAGAGCTTAAACATCAGCAGAGATGTTTCTGGTGAGGGTGTTCAGCAGGCACTGCTGAAAATGCTGGAAGGGACTGTGAGTTATCATACCTTTACTTGTGAATTGATTTTCTTTTGATGATTATACATCTTTTGTTTTAAGTAAGTGACCTAGAACAGAAAAAGGGGCATCCCACTAAGGAAAGCGTTCATAGTACAGTCTACATTCAGTTTCATTTACTATAATCATAAGGAGCATTGACATAGTTTGTGCCCTTGTTAAATTTTGGTCAGCCCGTTTATATTTTAGATGTTTTAATTTTATGTTTCTCTCACCTTTTCGTATTCCAGATAGTAAATGTTCCAGAAAAGGGGGCAAGGAAGCACCCTCGGGGAGAAAATATTCAGGTATTATGGTCCTAATTGTTTTCTTCGCTCCACTTTCTTGCTGACTCCCATTCTGAATCTTCTTTTCATTTCATACTTAATGTTTTTAATGTGAGTATTCCAGCTGCATGTATGTAGTATCTAATCTTTGGTGAATCACATATTTTGTATAGCATGGAAAAATTATGTGCATTCAAGGAAAAATATCCAGAGCAGGAAAAGGAGAATTGAGAAAAATAACTGTTTGCTGTCCCCTCTGTCTTTTTCCTATATTTACTCTGAACAACTTCCAGAATAAGACAAATTATTTTAAGTAAGTAAATGGGAAACGTGAAAGAACAATGGGAGGCAAGATCTTGTGAACACCCAACAAATTGTGACAGAAGCCCAACAATAATTTTAAGAGAAGAGAGATTGGGAAGATTTAACAGGAATACTCCAACCAACTAGTTTTTGTATGCAAGGGATTATTCTTGGGGTGTCAAAGCACTTAGCTTTCTTTTTAACTTGATAAAATTTCATTTGTATGGTCCATATGGAATTTAAGTGCTCTTGCTTGCTAAATTAGAAGGACTTTTCAACATAAGCTTTGAAGGAAGTGCTTTGATACATTATCTAGTGGTTAGTAAAAATGCACATTAATAAGCATCTGGAAGAATGCACAAGTCAAGAACTTAAAAACCCACCAGTGCTCACATCTTTGAAGTGGACTTTCTGGAAATATTGCTTGTTCTAGAAGACCATTCAAATTACGAACAATCATTCAACTCTTTTTCCAAAGGATTTCCAAGTCTAGAAGCTCATTCAGGATGGCTTCTGAATACCCCCAAAGAATCTATGAGCCTAAGTGGATTTCCATATTCCAGTTGAATATTTCATTTCTTTTGCATTTTGTTGCTCAAACTTGTTTTTCCTTTTCCAGTTCAGGTTTCATGGCGGCTTAATACAAGATCTTGGGCTAGTTGTTTAATTCTAGGTCATTATTCTAATTGTTACGTGGAGAAAGTAATAAAGAAATAATATCAAAATAGTAATAAATATAGTGACATTCTTATTCCCCTTATCATCAGCCCGACGTCTTCAAAATCCTGTAAGGTGAATATCGAGGTATTTTGATCCCTTGGTTTTCATTTCTTATTCTTCTTGGTTTTTAGATTTTTGGGTTAGTTGTGTAATGCTAGGCTTTTCTCGTAGATTTTACTGGATTATGGAGTGCAGAAGTCATTAACCCAACAAAACTCAGCATGGTAAAAAAGATAGTGGTAGTTATGCTTTCTAGACAACCCTTTGGTGAGCACATCCTTAAGTTGTTCGCCAATAGAAATGAAAGGAGTACAAATTAGGCCACTATCCAACTTCTTAGTGAAATGCCTATCTACTGCAATGTGTTTTTGCAGAATTTCTGAAAGGATATTTTGATAGAATAAACTGCTGTATTTTTCCATTATTCACCGAGGAATATATACAAAAAAAATGTTACTAAGAAATCCTAAAAATAAGGAACTAAAGATAAGAAAAGATAAATTAGAATCAGTTTAAGATTCACCCTAAAATAAAGATGAGAGTTCTACTGTAATGGAACTTTAACATTCCCCCTCGAGCTGGGTTATATATGTTGAACAAACACAACTAGTGACTCAATTCCTCAAAGTGTGTCTTTGGAAGAGCTTTGGTGAGTATATCAGCAACTTGCGATTGTGTAGGAATATAAATCAACTGAATAGAAGAATTCTCAATCTTCTCAGAGATGAAATGTTGAGCAATCTCAATGTGCTTTGTCCTATCATGATGAACTGGATTCTTAGCGATGCGTATAGTTGCTTGATTGTCACAAAATAACATAATACGTTTCTCAATTGACAATCCCAACTTACTAAGCAATCTGTTTATTTATATTCCTTAGCAAATTCCTAGAGCTAAAGCTCTAAACTCTACTTCTGCACTGCTCCTTGATACTACAGGTTGCTTTTTGCTTCTCCAGGTCACGAGATTTCCTTAAACATAGGAACAATAACCTGATATTGATTTCCTGTCTTTTACATCCGTTACCCAGTCTGCATTTGAGAAAACTCCAACATCCTTATTTCCTGTTTTCTTGTATAGCATGCCTTTTCCTGGAGTTATCTTGAGATATCTCAAAATCTTATACACTGCCTTTATGTGTTCTTCTGTTGGATTATGCATGAACTGACTTACTACACTAACTGCAAAACTGATATCTGGCCTTGTGTGTGAAAGACAGATAAGTCTCCCTACAAGTCTTTGATATCTCCCCTTGTAGACTGGTGCATTATTTGTTGTTGTCCCTATTTTTTTAGTCGAATCCATTGGTGTATCCGCAGGTTTACAACCAAGCATACTAGTCTCCTTTAGTAGATCCAAGACATATTTACGTTGAGAAACAAATATTCCTTTCTTGGATTGTGCGACCTCCATACCAAGAAAGTATCTAAGGTTGCCAAGGTCTTTAATTTCAAATTCTTTGGCTAGGAACATCTTTAACTTCAATAGTTCCTCCTCATAATCACCAGTTGGGATGATATCATCAACATACACGATCAATATTGCTATTTTCTTCTTAGCAGAGGACTTCACAAATGGCGTGTGATTTGCTTGGCATTGAGTGTACCCAAATTTAATAATTGACCTTGCAAGCTTATCGAACCATGCATGGGGAGATTGCTTGAGCTCGTATAGAGATTTCCTGAGCTTACATACCTTGTTGCTATTGGATGCCGTTTCTAGTCCTGGAGGTATTTCCATGTATACATCTTCTTCTAAATCACCATTTAAGATTGCATTTTTTACATTAAGTTGATACATAGGCTAATCTTGGTTTGCTGTAAGAGATAGAAGAACTCTGATGGTGTTTAGCTTAGCCATTGGAGCAAATTTCTCTTGATAGTTTATTATATAAGATTGAGTAAATCCTTTAGCAACTAGTTGAGCTTTTAGCCTTTCAATGCTCTTATCTGCCTTATGTTTGATAGTAAAAATCCATTTACAGCTTACCAATTTTTTTCCTGATAGGAGGTCTGTAATCACCCAAGTGCCATTTTTCTCCAATGCTCAAATTTCTTCGTCAACTGCTTTCCTCTATTCTTTGTTCCGAAGAGCCTCTTGAATAGAGTTTAGAACCTGTACACTATCAAAAGTAGATACAAATGTTTGGTAGGATGGTGACAATCTTTGATATGAAATAAATCTACAAATAGGATGATTTGTACAAGTTCTGACACCTTATCTTAGAGCAATTAGAATATTTAAATCATCAGGGACACTATTTTCCTTACTTGAGTGAATTTGAGTAGGCCTAGATCTGGATCAGCCTCTTGGTCAGTTGTGAGGAGTGTTGTGTTTTCTATCTCCCTTCCAGACTTCTTCCTTCTTGAGTAGACAATCAGCTCCTTGAGTTCACTGTTTTGAGGACAATTAGGACTGTCTGGGTCAGAGGTAAAAGGAGTATTTGTAGGCTTATTTATAGTCAAATTTTCGGATTGTATGGGAATTGGAATACTCTCAAATTGAGGAGATAAGAAACCAATGGTTTTTGGTTGGACTGGTTGGATTGGGAGAGAGGTATCCCCAAACTCAAGATCCCAAAGTTGAAAGTCACTTTTGGTCTTCCCCCTGAATTGTTGGTTTGGAGAAAAATAGTTGATGTTCAAAGAATGTGGCATCCATTGAGTTGTAGAATCTCTTTGTTGTGGTGGAGTAGCATTTATATCCTTTTTGGAATGGTAAGTACCCAAGAAAGACACACTTGATGGATTTTCGGTCTAACTTCCCACGATGTTGAGAATGGATATGAACAAAGATAGAATATCCAAATACCTTAGGATCTAATGATGAAATGAATTTGATGTGTGGAAAGCATTGAAGAGCAACGTTGCATGGGGTTTGAAACTTAAATACTCTAGAGGGCATTCGATTAATGAGATATGCTATGGTGAGTATTGCTTCCCCCCAAAAGTGTTTTGGCACATGAGTGGTGAACATAAGTGACCTAGCTGTCTCTAATAAGTGTCTATTTTTTCTTTCTGCTACTTCATTTTGCTGAGGGGTGTCAACACAAGAGGTTTTGTGAACAATTCCTTGACTCTAAGATAGGTACCTAGGAGTACTCTTTGGCATTGTCAGTTTTAAGAGCTTAAGTTTTGCTTGAAATTGTGTTTGTATCATGGAGTTGAAACTTTTGAAGATTTGCCCAACATCATATTTTTCTTTCATGAGGAACACTCAAGTAAGTCTGGTATGACCATCAATAAATGACATAAACCACCTAGCTCCTGTTATATTTTTTACCTTTGATGGGCCCCATACATCACTATGGATCAAAGTAAAAGGAAGAGAAGGTTTATATGAAGAACTGGGATAACAATTGCGAGTGTGTTTCGAGAGTTGACAAACTTCACAATTAAATAACTTGGGATTTTTATCAATGAATAGGGAAGGAAGCGAATTCTTGAGATACAGAAAATTAGGATGACCGAGACAATAGTTCCATAACATAACCTCAGTATCTTTATTGACACTATTATTCAAACAAGACAACTCTTAAGTGACACACCATTTGGATTATTGTTGACATTTGAAGGAATCTCATCTTTGAGGAGATATGGTTCAGGACACACCTCAGCGCTACCAATCGTCTTCTTTGAATCCAGTTCCTAAAATTCACAATGTTTAGGAAAAAATTTAGTTACACAATTTAGATCACAGGTTAATTTACTGATAGAGAGTAAATTGCAGTCCAAATTAGGGATATGAAAAACCAAGTGAAGAGTCACATCTTTATTGATTTTGATGAAACCTGTTCCTTTGACTTTAACCATCAGCTATTTGAACTTGTGATTCCCCTTACATGGTCTGTATTCATCAAATATGGTGATTCGGAATGAGACAAGATATTTTGACCGGGGAGTTTTTGAAGAACCTCAAACTGTTCTTTGGTGAACGGATTATTTTTAGTTTGAATACTTGTAGGAGTTGTACGGTCCTGATTGTTGTCTAGTACCTTAGTAAGAAGTCTATTGATTAAGTGAGTTGCTGTTAGAACTTCTTCCCCCTGGTACTATTTTGGCACATTTTTTTGGGAATAGAAAGGCTTGCGTGGTAGCTAGTAGGTGTCTATTTATTAGCACAAGAAGATTCAATGACTCATGCATAATAATTTCTGGTGAACACAACTAGATAGGGAATGGTTATTGAAGTCTTTTGCATTGTGAGATTGAAATCTCTATATTCCCACGCCAAATTAATTTTTGATCATATCATAAATAATTGGAAAAATTGAGCTAACATCATATTTAGCTTTTAAGAAAAAGATGTCCAACTTATGCCAATACAATCATTAATGAATGATACAAACCACCAAGCATTAGAAATATTAGCAATAATAGAGGGACCCAAATATCACTAGTAATTAGAGTGAAAAGGTAGTGTTGCTCTTTCTTTACCAATTTGAAAAGAAGCTCTCTTATGTTTTGTGAATTCACAAACATCACAATGAAAATTTTTTAATGCTTATGCCTTTAAACAATAAGGGAAACATTACTTTGAGAACTAAAGAGATAAATTGCCTAGTTGAAGATGATGAAGCCAAATCTTATCTTCATTGGTTTTAACTAACTTTGTTAAGACGGATAGGAATAGCAGGTTCTTATCTTTAGGTTGCCCATTTGATTCCTGCAAGTTAATAGAGTACATCTACTTCTTCAGCAAATTCAATCATCCTCTTCATGCTCTGTTAGTGAAATCACAATGGGAAGGATAGACTGTCATAATGCAATTAGAATCAGTGGTGATTGACAGGAAATTGGTATGGCATTTGGAATAAGGGGGACATTCTTAAGTCCCAGGTGCTTATTTATAGTGATATCTCCTTGACCAGCCATGATTGCAACTGATCAATCTGCTACGGAGATCTTTCTATTGCTAGGACATGTGGCATATGAGGTGAACTTTTATGAGGAATATTTCATGTGATTAGTTGCCTTAAGTCAACAACCAAGAGTTTTGGAGTGGAATACCATCCAAAGCACTAAGATAATGAGAAGGAGAAACCCAAGACTAAGTATTGGCAAATGGTTTGGTTTGGTTGGGTTGGGTTTGAGTTTCTGTGGGTTGGGTTCTATATGGGTTAAGATAGATTGATTGAAAGTGGGTTGAGTTCAAAATAGGTTGAGTTGTGGGTGGGTGGGTGGGGTTTGAAATGGTTCCAATAAAAAACAAAAAAAATTGATTTAATTTACCTATTTCAAAAAAGTAATTTAAAAGACCATAGTAATATTATTATGCTTTCTACACTCTATTTAATATATAATTTTACAATATAATGAAATGATTCATTAAATTAATTAAATTTTTCGAGTAGAACCATTTTGAACCCACTTAAAATCTATTTTGAACCCAAATTTGATACAACTCATTTAAAACCTAATATGCTCAAATCCATTTTTGAAATGTTGAGCCCAACCCAATCCAAAACTATGTAGGTTGGGTTGAGCCCATGGGTTCTAACCCAAATTGACACCCATATCCAAGAGGATTTAGAAGGATTACATGTGAATGCATAAGAATAAGACAATGAGAAAGAGAACCCAAGAGGATTGAGAGGGTTTAATGTGAATGCCAACGAGTGAGTACTTCTTTCAGGTGGTGGTTCCTGCAAGGTTCTCATCAGCTTCTTCAATTTCTTAACCTTATGTTTGTTAAATTGTGAGGCAGGTCCAGTACAAGCAGAGGTTTAGAAGGAGTAGAGGGCAGAAATGGAAATAAATTGAAATTTAACCAATAATTGGAAAAAATAGCAATGATGGCTGAAAAGTAAAGGAGCTTAAGGCTCTGATACCGTGATGAAAGGAACGAGTTCTATTTTGTCATGTTGCTTGGAGCAAATAAATACATTCAGTATATATACAAAAAGAAGATCACTAATTTAGGCCACTGTTGACTAATCTAGTCTGGGCAACTTTCCTAATTCTAAAGATACAAAGCAATATAAATCAATCTAATCCCTATGAATTAGGGATACCAAGTTCAGATTTTTAGACCAGAATTTAGGAACCTTAGGGCCCGTTCAGTTTATTTTCATTTGCCGTTTTCATTTCCATCATTTTTAAAATATTGGAAAGTAGTTAGTAGAAATGAGTTAAAAATGAATTTGTATTTGGATAAATTGTTGGAAAAGTAATGATTATGTTGGATTTAATAGGTTGTAAGTAGAGACAAATAGAAATAATAGAATAGAGAGAGAATATATATAGGATATTAGAAGAAGATATATAGGTTATTGGGGAATGTGTTTTGAAAATGAAAATAAAAATGATGTTTTGAAAATGTGAAAAGGGGTTTTGAAAACGAAACCAAATGGGCACTTAGTTCCCTTTCATGACTGCTAACCCTTGACAGCAAGCTTTTTAAGCAGCTTCTTACTCGCTAGTACTTAAAACATTTTTTAATGTATAGATCTTTTACTCCTATGCTCAGTGATGCTTCATCTATTGTTTTGGTTCTACCTTGGGTGTATGATGCTCCATCTGTTGTTTTGGTTCCACCTTGGGTGTATTTTCCTTTGAATCTGGTGGGCAAACTGAAAACTATTAGTTCTCTCTCCCTAACATTTCAATATGTCTTCACTATTGTGCTTCAAGTGCTATTTTGAAGTAATAAACCAGTTTTTCAGCTTTTTTGTGGTTTATGACTGCTTATTCTTTTATAATTGCTTCCCTTAGTCTTTGCTAAATATATGATCAGTTATATCGTTACTTTCACTTCAGATAGATACTAAAGACATCCTTTTTATATGCGGAGGAGCATTTGTTGATTTAGAGAAAACTATATCTGAAAGGTGATTTCCATTCATGCTAGCTCGTCCTCGTCTGACAATACTTTGTGAAACTGCACTAGTACTTGTTGTTTTTGAACTTGGATGATCTTAACAAAAAAATTGAACTGTGTTTTGCCAGACGACAGGATTCATCAATTGGATTTGGAGCTCCAGTATGTGCTAACATGAGAGCAGGTGGAGTGATTGATGCTGCGTTAACATCATCCCTGCTTGAATCTGTAAGAATAAAGAGCTTGAAATCTCTAAAATATATCATTGGCTTGCCTGGATTAGAGAGAATTTTCATTATTAGCTCTAGGCTGTATTTCAAGTCTGAAAAGGTGAACTTTTTCAGGTTGAAAGTAGTGATCTTATAGTGTACGGCCTCATACCAGAATTTATTGGGCGCTTCCCTATTTTGGTTAGTTTGTCAGCCCTTACAGAAGACCAACTTGTTAAGGTAATACTGATTTATCTGTTTTACTAGTTGTTATTTCCTCTTATCTATTGAATTTGAAATTTAATTGCCTGGCTAGGATGTCATGCACAGTTAGCATAATAGCATGTCACTGAAGTTGGGATATATGGGTTCTTGGATGAAGATTGAGTTTCACTGATACATTACATGCCTAGTTTATAGTTAAAGACTGAAATACAAGATACAGTGGTCCAATTCAAAATAAAAACTCTATTATACTAGAGAGCCTTTACTGTCTGAATACAGGCAGGCTGCGGAAGCAGATTACTTTTGGCTCTTTAAAGGATCTGCAGTGCTTTTTTCTTCAAAATAGTATTAGCCTAGCAACTAAAACTCATTAAGAACATCTCATTCTGTTATGGCTAAGGAAAGAAACATACAATAAAAACTCACTTTGACGGAGGGAATGGCATCAACAATTGATCTGTTGCAAAAGACCACATAGAAACCACAAATATTCTTCAGTGAAAATGCATTTTTCCCTTGGAGAATATATGTGATTTTCCATTTTGTTCCTGGTGGTTTGATGAATTATCAACTTTTCATCAGGTGCATGGCAATCTTTCATGTATGTGCTTATATTGAAATTGCCTCCATCAAGTAGATACACTTGCCTCTAATATACTCTTGGAAGAAGTATCTGACATGTAATCTAAAGCTTCATTTATTCTAGGGATAATTGCACCGTTTCCTCTGTTACTGTGGGAAGTTTCATATTTACAGCAGCATCCCTTGTAATTTATCTTTGTCTTACAGTCACCTCCTTTTGTTTGTCGAACTAATGGAATTTGATGAATTTTGCTGACCAAATACCCTTGAGGGTACTTCTAATTTTTCAAACTTACAAGGGTAGAACAATCAATTTAAATCATAGCATAGTCAAATTAGAGACTCATAAACAAGTTGACCGAAAACATATCAGCATCAACTTATCCATGAGCTGCTGTCGCACAAAGTAATCAGGCATAGGAAATTGATTAGTAGTAGGTTCAGTTTACAGTGCAACAGAAGCAGCATGTTCAAAAGCAAGCCCACCAGCAAGCTCCACAACAGTTGATCCTTGGTTTAGATGTTTGATTTGCGTGGAAACATTCCAATGATGGCCTCAAGTCCCTGCCAAAAAGAAGTAAAACAACCACTTAAATCTGCAAATCATATTTCATGACAATATTTCAGTGATTCCCCTTGTAGCTTTAAAATAATTGTAATTACACCCCTTTATGTTATGAGAGATTACAACTAGGTTTCCTATTTGATAAAAAGAAAGTGCAAAAAACAATGTACAGCCAACTTTCATTTTCTTCAACTGTTCAACAACCCTAACCAAAACATAGGAAGAAATGCTGATAAATTTGAAAATAAAAAATAAAAGAATACCCTTGAAAGCATATGAAATACAATAAATACATCCAAATATAAGTAGTATGAGTAAAAGATGTGTGCCTGCACACCTCAATATTTGTTGTGTTTTAGATCCTAAAATACCATGGATTGTGTGAGGGTTTTGGTGATGGAGTCATTGATAATGGAGAATGATGATGAGAGCCCACTAAAGTTGCAAGAAAAAATGATGATAGACACTTGGTCCAATGAGAGAGAGAGAGAGAGAGAGAGAGAGAGAGAGAGAGAGAGAGTAATTACCCCTTTGTTTTACTGAAGGTGTCTCTAAAATTTTTGAAATTACAACACCTCTTTTGACATTTATAGCCATTGGGAAACCCCAAAATGTTGTGAAATAACTAATATTGAGGAGTTTGACCCTATCTCTCTCTTGGTGTCATCCCATCAAGATGTATAACAAGCAAGTCCCGTTCCACAAACATGGGACCTTGACCTCCAACTAAGCGGGGGTGGCTCACTATGATAGGAGCCACAAGGGCTCGACGGTCTGATCTTGAGAAATAGAGGAAGGAAGATCAATTAAAGGAAGGTTAAAAAGGTTTATTATTTTACATTTTACCTCGGCTAAATTAGATTCCTTTTTTTTTTTCTAAATTACTAACTTAAGTACCGGAGGACCTTAGCCGATGACTACCTCAACAAGCCTAACAGGGGGTTTTTTGGTTTCAGATTCGACCTCCATACCACCTTTGAGCTAAGATTCGACCTCACCCACTTCTTTGATCTATCTTGAACCTCCTACACCAATCCTCCAAAAAGCCACTGCATCAGTAACTCTTTCAACGTTCATTAAAAATTACAAATTGACCTGAAGTTTGTCCAAAATACAAGGACCTAACATATGGTTTATCATATTACAATTATCTTGCTAACAGTTAGTCCATTTTACTCCTAAACCCCCAAGATTTATCCAAATTATGAAACTTAGTGAACATAAAAAGCATTTAAACCATATACAAAAAATAAATGTCCAAATCATAGACAATATGCTTGGATCTAGACCTAAGCTCGAACCATTGTTTCTATATCATTTTCTCCTCAAACACCAATATAGTGCTCATGATCAAGCCTAAACATTCAAGTTGATTGACCTAGGAGTGGGGTTATGTAATCTGGGTGGCAATTGTAATAATGGTGATAGGGACTACATGGCATGGGTGGTCAATTGACTATTCACGGTTATAGGGACACTAGCACTGTACAATTGCTTAGAAGTGGGGTTATTTGACATGGGAGGTATGTAATGGCTACATTAGCACTCTACTTCTCAATGGCATGGTGGCCTACTTTCTACGATTGAGATTTTCAAGTGGATGTGAGATTGACTAGGTGTGGGAGGTGAAACGAAATATAATTGCTAATGGCATACATGAGATTAGATATTTTGTGGTAGGGAGAATCGGGTGAAAGACAATCATGGGAGTAGACAGCTATGGGTCAGGTAGGGATGCAAATGAGCCAAGCCGAGCTTTGTCTATTTTTTCGGGCTCCAAACTTGATTAGGTTCGAACTCATAATCAAGCTATAGGCTCGAGTTCGACTTGGGCTTGAACTCAAAGAGTTAAATTATTTTATAAAAAATTTAAAATTAGTATATTTTATTATATTTTTTTTATAAAATCAAGTTTTAGGCTCGAGCTCGAAAAGTTAAATTATTTTATAAAAAATTTTAAAATTAGTATATTTTATTATATTTTTTTATATATAAATATTTTTTTAAATAAAAAATATAAACTCGCGAGCTTACGAACAAGAATTATTTGGCTCGAGTTCAGCTCAAAACTTACATGAGTTCGGCTCGGCTCGAGCTTGAATTCTTCGAACTCGAGTTCAAACACTTTTTGAGCTAGCTTGTCAAGCTCGTGAGCTGGCTTGATTCATTTGCATCTCTAGGGTGAGGTTGGCAACTTAGGCTTATGGGTTTGGGATGTTGGTTGGGAAATTTTAAGTTGAATATAAGCATCTTTTATGTTTTATGTATGTTTCAATATTTCTTTTTTCTAGAAAATTTATTATGTATGATGATGTTTGAAAAATAGAAGATAAAGTAACAAAGAAAATGAAATATATAAGGTATGTTAATTATTTTTTATTTTATTTTCCAATTAAAGTAATTTAAATTGTGCTTAAACATATTGTAGAATGTAATTTTGAAGTTTTCTGATTGGTTTGCAATATGGAATTTCAAGAGAAATTGGTTAAAAATGGACAAATATTTAGGATTTGTCTATTTTTGGACAAATTGGCTCCAATATGTTATTTTCCTGATTTCCATGTATCACTTCATCTCATTATTTCACATCATGATTGTTAGCATATTTGTGGTTCTCAGGGTCAAGGCATGCAAATCATTTGTGGTTAGCATAGGATTAATAAGATAACCATAAAGTCCACAAGGTGGATTTCTGCTTCAATGTGGATAATGACTGTTAATCATGCATAAATTATAAAATTTCAAGATACTTAGATACATAACAGCTTTAAGCAAGCATATAGAATCATTCTAAAGGAATGGGATAATTGCAATGGCCATTCATTTGGCTGCAGAGTTTCATCTTATACCATTACTCTGCCCCCTTTCCTATTCATTTGGTTGTCAAAAACCTGGGTATATGCCAAAATCTAAACACAACTGCCCATAGATCTCCCCATCTCATGGCGTAGAGGGAATGGAAAACCTAGGTTGCCAAGTCTAACTAACAAACTTGTTGCTAGCACAGCTTATATTTAACTTCTCTTGCCTAGCTTGTGGGCCCATTTCATTAACATTCCAAGCATGAGAAGCAATCAGGCCATTTGCAATTTTTGGATCATATTGTGCAAAAGTACATGCATTGACCTCAATTGCCACGTATAGAAAGAAATTGCTGCATGTGTTCAATCAACTGCTCATGTGTGTGATGAAGTATGCATCAGTGTCTTGATCCTATTTATTTTGAGTTGCATATGTTTGAAAGTAAACACCTTTTGGTAAATGCAAATAAAGTTCCCACCATCAATTATATACATAAAAGTAAGCACCAGATCAATACCTTTTGCTATTTTTCCCTATTTGTTTTTTTCTTCATCTCTGTACTTTCATCTCTCTCTCTCTCTCTTCTACTTGCAAGTTTTGGTAAGTGGGAATGAAGTTCCAATATTGGTACAAATTTATATAAAAACAACGTACCAAAGCAATAACTTAGCAAGTTCTGCTTTATATGTTAAATATTCTTTATTTGAAATTAAGTACATTTTTTGACACCAAAGTATCCAAGCCAAGTAATGCATTGTCTTCATTTTTTATGTCTTCATTTCCTTTGCAGGTCCTAACGGAGCCAAAAAATGCACTTGGTAAGCAGTACAAGAAGTTACTTAACATGAATAATGTAAGCCTTTTTTTTTAACATGCAGTTGGAACTCTGTGTGTCCTTGGTCCGTTGAGAATTCTTGGCATCAAATTTTGTTTACATAAACTCCAGGTGAAGCTATATTTTACTGAGAAAGCCTTACGACTGATTTCCAATAAAGCAATGACCAAAAATACTGGTGCTAGAGGATTAAGAGCCATATTGGAAAACCTTCTAACAGATGTTATGTACGAGGTAAACCTAGTTACTATGGACCTTACTCAGATTTATGGTCATCTTCACATTAATATTTAGCATCTCTTCACCTTTTTCTGTTAGCTTGTAGCCCATAAGCATTGCTTTGTCCTTTTTAGATTCCAGATGCCAAGACTGGAAAAGATAGAGTAGATGCTGTGGTGGTTGATGAAGAATCAGTAGGTACAATAGATTTACCTGGATGTGGGGGGAAATTACTTCATGGCGATGGTGCTTTGGAGAGATACCTTGCGGAGGTCAACTTCAAAAATCAGGCTGTATGATATATTAATAGACTTAAGAGTAGATTAAGCTTTTAGTTGGCTTTTGTTAACACTGCATGTATGACTTGGTTCTCAGGAAGGAAAAGGTGCAGTTGAAGTAGCACTGCAGGAAGGTGAATCGGAGGTCTTATCAAAAGCAATGAGCATGTAGCATTTATTGCGATCAAGATCCTGACCTTGTAAAAAGGTTTTTCTTTTTGTTTTTGCCCTCTCTTGATTGTATTATATAAACTTATTCATTCACCATTCGCAGTTGTCATCTTCTGGGAATACATTGAAGATATAGATGAGTGGGCTCAGGATAAAAGATAAGAAAAACTATAGTATTTAGAGTTCTAATAAAGTATAGTATTTAGAGTTCTAATCTAGACAATTCAACGTAGATATTGCCATGCGACTAGGGGAGCCAATAATTGTAAACTAATGAAGTTTTACATTTTTGTAATTAGTTGAAAGCAAACTCATCTTTCTTTCTTTTTCTATTGTCTAGTTTTCCTATGTACTAATTCAAGGTCTTATATCTTAATTATATATTGTGAGGCAGTTTATTATTATAGTTTAAGCCTAATGACATCCATACTTTAATGCATTCAAGAATTTATTACAACAATTTATGGCTTGATGGGTATTTCATAGCGTTCTAGCATATTTCAAATATGCTATTTCACTAGCATGAGCATTAACATCTTGCTCCATCGACCGGAGTGGTCAATTAGCTTGAAAATGATCATTCAGCCCTCAACCAGAAAGATTTAGGCCCAACAAAGTTCCATCACCTCAATTAAAGTGTGGATAGATGACTTGCAGGTAAATGAAACACCTCGACCTTAGAAGTTCGATTAGGGCAGCATAAAGCAATCCCACGCCATCAAACACAGTCACATTAAATGCACCAGAACTGCCTCTTTACTGTTTTAAATGCTTTAATAGGCAGTGTGCCTCCACATTAATGGTGCGCACTCCCCTCTTGTACCACCTTTCTGTATAATTAGAGTAGTGCGTGCCTTCGCTGTATTGTTATGTCCTAAAGAGTAGGAGAAGACACCACCTGAAAAAGTACATGAAAAGAAAAAGACCTAAAGGTTTTTAACTAAGGACAAAGGCCCCTTTTTTGTAAACAAGGGCATTATTGATATATTAACCTCTCAAAAGATGTTATAAATACTCTATTACCACCTTCCAACAAGATATGCTCATTATCACTTGAACCTTCACTCTACGGATCTCTTTTTTGGTCGATTAAATATTGACTTTAGTGTTGAAATGCCTTAGCCTAGGGCTTTTTAGCTAGCCTGATGTTTGCTGTTGGTTCTAAAACTAGACTCGACTATACTTAAATATTCCAATTGGACTCCTATTCTAGTTGAACATATTGGGCCTCATCCCAATACATTACGAAGCAAATCATTCCATTATAATTTGGCGTCGTCTGTGGAAACTTGAGTCCATGACTGAGGAAGATGGTAAACACAAAGCGAGTCGTTTCAGAAAGAAAGAAGATTAGAAGGTCCCTCACCCCTCTTCCTTATACTCAGCAAGAACAGGATGTGGCGAGACCCAGTTCACAACCAAAGCAAGTGATGACATAGATCATGCCTCAGCTTTTGTAGTTGATAAATGAGTAGATATCAGCTCAGATTTCTGCTTAGTTGTCAGTTGGCCTCAACAAGCACAACTATCAACCTAGACTAGCTGCTCGTGCCACCCTCCACCCCTCCTAGCAGGAGGAGAGGCCACAAAAAGAAGAGAGGAACAGACAGGAGATAAGACGCCCCCTACTCGATGTGAGGATAGTCTAAGCAGATTCCCTTGAGAAGACACCCGTTTGCATCCTCAAAAAGAAGTGGTGGATTCTATTGATCACCTCGCTTGACCCATTCGACCCTAGCAGCGGATAGGGTTAAGCAAACAAAACCTGAACAAAATAGAAATATGTCCTAGCTGATCGAGAAGAGTTGGAGAAAGTGTCACATTAAGCCCAACAACTAAATAGACACCTTGAGGACATTTTGAGGAGAAACACAAAGAGAAACCTTCAACATGACAGTGTGCTCCTACTTCGCCGCGAGTAGGGGTCACCATTTATGTAGGAAATAATTAACGAGTGCAAGGGTGTCAATGCTAAAGTTCCGATCGAGCTGCCCAAATATGATGGTCAATCATAGTTGACCATAATTTTGATTGCAAACCACAACCACAGCTTCTAGCCTAATCAATCGTACAAATGAGAAAACTGTTTATAGTCAACCACTATTTGGTTTCAAAACCACAACCATGGCATATAGCCTACTCACTCAATAAATGAGAAAATAATTTAAAGTTAACCCTGTAGTCGACCATATCTTAAAATTGACCTCATAGTTGTTCGTCATATTAAAGTTGCCTAATGGACGTATGTGCTACGACACAAAGTTTGCTCAACAACTTGAATTTAATCTAATAAAGTCGATCGATGATTGACCATGGCTTCAAGTTAATTCACTTAATTCCGAAGAAAATATTTTAAGTTGGCCGAGCAATTGACCACAAAAATTATAAATTGAAATTTTTGAAAGATTTATTAAACTAACTCGTTTAAAATTGATTTCAAAATTGACTATTAACTTGGTTTTAAACCAATTAAACATTGTTTACTTTTTCATTAAAAGATTGCATTGTTTAGCTAGTCACATGGAAAAAAGTTTATTTCTCCATTTATTTATCTCATCAAATTGAAAAGTAGAACAAAAAGCAATAAAAAGAAACTAGTCAACAAAAATTGATCTAAATAGATAATATTATATAATAAAACATCAAATTACATGACCAATGGTTGTTTTTACAAATGTTTCATGCCACACAGGGCAAATCTAAAACAAAATAGAACAATAAAAAGAAGCAGTCTCAACTCAATCCACACTTTTCCCTCCGCCACCTCGAGCAATAGCCATCTCATTAACAACATAATCGAGCTTGTCCTTAGAGTTCACCAGCACGACAGTAGGGGGACCTTCGAGCTTCTGTTTAGGTGCTGGCTAGATGGCCATTGTTGGTCAAGAAGGACCTACCTCTTCCGTCAGAAATGTTTGAGCAATCAGGGGAAAGGACGTTGCGGCATCAACTTTTCCCTCTTTGATGTCCAAGGTAAAATCACTCACGAAGGCAAACGTTTTTGCCGCCTCGATCGTCCTCGGATGGATATAAGCCTTAGTAGCCTCAATTGGCATGCTTTCGTTGATAGGTGGTGCTTCAGGATAGTCCTCGAGCTGCTTATTCTGCATCACATTTAGGCGTTGCTTATCTTTTGGTCGAAATTGGTAGCCTAGAAACTCTAGTTGCTTTACAACCTTCTTGAAAGCCTCTTTTGCATTGTCGACTGTAAAGACAACGCTTACATCTTGGAAAGCGGGGCATAGCAAAAATTGTTGGACTGCTTTCTTTAGAATGCCCGACAACGTCTTAAAGAATTCATCTCGAGCATATCGAGTAGTGTTGTTATACCTTATCACTCGATCAGCATTGTGAGCTACTTTTGCCTCTAACCTCACCTTGCACAGAAGCTCATCAAGGTGATTTTTTTCAGTCATAGCAACCACCAGCTATGTATCTTTTTCTTCCACATGTCGAGTTAGCTCGCTAATCCTCAACTCCAGTGAATCGACCTGAGTTTTGGCTAATTCAGTATCTTCTCACTCCTTTTAGAGCTCTTCTTGATCGCCAAGAGCTAGCTCGGCCCTTCGACAAAAATGGTAGTCCATTTAGCTGACTTGTGACAAGAGCAAGTTTAGTCGAGAAATTTAAATGTGAACCTAGGCAAAACAAGTAAAATTCAACTAGAAACTTACCATGTTTACATGGTATGTAGACGCTTTTAAAGCTTCCAATTGCTCCATTTTCAATAACTTCTTTTGGTTGGAATGAAAAGCCCAGCCATCAGCACTTTCAGAGGCCTACTCTAATTAATCCTGCCTCTAACATCGACGTTATGTTTGAACCCTGATGTCGAGCTCGAATCTCGAGGAAGAAAAAATAGGCAGTGGGAACAAGTTATCGTCTAACCGGCACCTGAAGAGAAAAGGCTCATCAACCTTTCCTTTTCTTTTTTTAGCTGCTGTCTTCATTCGAGCAGAAGCTTGCTTGTCAGCAATTGGTCTTTTTTGTCAAGGCCTCAACTACATCTGGTCGAGCTGGAGGTGGTGTAGGCGTTGGCACACGTTGTGGAGCATTTTGAGAGGTAGCCTCCTGATGAACGGATGCTTAGCAGTGCTCTTGCGCCCTCTGCTGGCTATTTAGTGCTTGCTAACGAGTGTAATTCATAATTTCTACTTGATCTAAATTAACATAAAAATGAATATGTCACTATCGACTAGAAAGTGTATAAATTAAAAGGCAATAGAAATAAATAATGGTATCTACCTAGTCAAGCTTTAGGTGGCAAATCCAGCTAAGCGTATGATAAGCTTGCTAGCACTAGGTTCCTCTCCTCGACATACATGATGCTTTCATTTGACCAAACTCGACTAGATCTCAAATGAATGTGTTAGGCCAAGTGGGGTTTTTGTTCCCAGATATCTCGACATGCCCCCTGAGCCACCCTTAGGTATATTAAACCTGACATCACCCGAAGCTTAGACAAAAAAAATAACATTTTTTTCCATGCTTGGCCATGTGAAGAGACAGGGGTCACTAAAAACCTTTGACGAGGGCAGGCTATGAGATAATAAAAGTTTCACTCCTCTTTGCTACCTGAATTCTAGGACATTATGAGGTGGAAGAGATTGCTAAAGTTTGTAGAAGTTGGAGATTGGTTATGTATCAACATTAAAATGACAAAACTATACAAGGTCGAGAAACAGTTTGGGAGTACTTGGGTTATGTAGACCTGAAGACCAGTTAGGACGTTACCTATGGGCTATGCTACAGGGAGCCTAAGCCCACACTTCAGGGCATCTTCAAAAATTGTTATACAACCAGTTGAAGGTTGATGCATCATATCACTAGGTCTAAGGACAATCAACTCGAACTCTAGGGTAACATGATTCAAGTGCCTAATTAGCTTTAGATCCCTATCTTTGATTGTAGATACAATCTTACTGTAGTGATTAACAGTAAACAGTCTATCTCGAGACACTGGAACTCAATTTGCCTTCCCAGATGGCCCAGCCTCGCCACTGACCTCAACCCTAGTATCACCAGAGTTGCTAGAAAAGCTAGAGCTATCATTGGAAGACTTACTAGCCCCACTACTCGAGTTGTCTACCCTTTTGCTTGAACCCACAGTTGATGCAAAAAGAAAGCAATAAATATGAAATACTTGGTTGAAATAAATAGGAATAAATCTACTTGAGATTAAAGGGAACTTACACAGATAGCAAGAAGAAAGCAAACTTGACTATCAAAGAAAACAATAAAATGCAGGACTCGACCTTTCAAGATGTTGTAAAAGTGTAAATGAACATTTTTTACTGTGTTATTTATAGGCTTCAGCCAACAGGTAACTTAACCGGCTAACTAGATCAGCTATCGGCTATTAATTGCATAACCGCTGGTTACTGAGGTGTGCTGCACAATGTAACTAGCACATTAAATGCATCGAAACTTTAGTTGAGTTTCAAAATTTAAAAGATTTTTAGCGTGTGGGATCCCTAGTTGAACATAATTCAATTCCCTAAATCAACTACTTCCCATTCTTTCTAGTTGAACAACTTGATCAGAACTCGGGAGTGGGGGGACTCATGATATAGGATAGCCCACCAAGCCCAACCCACTGGCAATTGACCAAGAAAGTGATATGGTATGTGATGATGCATGGGTCCCTCGCCACATGGCGGCCTCCCCCCGAGGTATT
>JACGDI010005454.1:1066596-1119646 GCA_014898725.1 Jacaranda copaia | reverse complement strand
TCAAGACCCTCTTCTCCATCCGATGTGGGATAGATTCCACACATATCAGTATGAAACAACCCAATTGGTTATTAGGTCCAACCTATTAACAATCGACCATGTGATCAACCATGTCCAAATCCTCATTGGGTTATTTTGCTAGCATGGGCATCAACACCTTGCCTAATCGACCGGAGTGGTCAATCAACTCAAGAATTACCATTCAACCCTCAACTAGAAAGATTTAAGCCCAACAAAGTTTTATCACCTCGACCAGAGTGTGGATAGATGACCTGTAGGCAAAGAAAACATCTCAATCTTAGGAGGTTGACTAGAGCAACATAGAGCAATCCTACACCACCAAACACTATTGCATTAAATGTGCCACAACTACCTCTCTGCCACGTTAAATATTCTGATAGGCAGCATGCCTCCACATCGATGGTGTGTACTCCTCTCTTGTACCACCCTTCTATAGAATTAGAGTAGTGCGCGCCTCCATTGTACTGCCATGTCCTAAAGAGTGAGAGAAGGCGCCACTTGAAAAATTACACAGAAGGAAGAAGACTTAATGGCCCACAACTAAGGACAAAGGTCACCTCTGTATAAATAAAGGCATCATTGACATATCAACCTCTCAAGAAAGGCTATAAATACTCCATTACCACCTTCCAACAAGATATGCTTACTATCACTTAAGCCCTCATTCTGCTGCTCTCTTTTCTAGTCAATTAAATATTAACTTAAGTGTTAGAGTGTCTTAGTTGAAAACTCCTCGACTAACTTGACGTTTGTTATTGGTTGCAAAACTCAACCTGACTGTACTTAAACATTCCAATCAAACTCCTATTTTGGTCGAACATATTAGGCCTCATCCCAATACACTACGAAGCAGATCATTCCATTGTCAAATACAATAATTTTAGAATAAATATAATTGCAAGCATTGTGCAGTAGTTTTCTATAATCCATATCTATACTACCTATAAAAGTATGACTGAGTATAGCAGTTTCTTACCTTTTATATGAGAACAAAAATATCCTTCTCTAATAATATCTCTCATGTGTAATATTATATTTAATATGATAAAGGAAAAGAATAAATTAAGTTTATTTATTTTTTTATCGATTCATTATTTGTGTATTTAAATATATTTCTCAAATATATTTTGGTTAATTTTATTTAATGATGTGCACATAGCAAAAGGTGCTTTCATGTTGCAACACAAATCCTATAAAGTTTCTTAATCTTACTTATTTAAGTTAAAAGATAAATTACAGTCAAAAGAAAAAGGAATATATAGTTGGTAGCTCTATTAGAAATCATAAAAAAGAATCAACTAAATTTTATTTCTTTAAATAGTCTTTTTAAATAAATTATTTTTCAATTAAAATAATAATGTGGCATTATTAACTTTCAATAATAGAAGAGCAGAATTTTTATCAAATAACCTTTTGAATGACCAAACTAAATTTTTTATTTGGAGCGTGATGTAGGATAAGGGAAACCTTTTCAAAGACCAAGTTTTGCATGGTTTAGCTAATCATATGATAAACATTGTTAAAGTATATATCAACAACATAATAATTAGAATCATTTATTATATACTTGACTTGAACTTGATTATATTTAATTAAAATTGAAAGTTTTTCAAAAAAGTATATATATTGTTGGATTGATAGTTATGTAATTCAAACTATTAAGTTTGATAAATATTTATTTGATTTTAATAATAATATTAATCTAACATAGTGAAATATTTTCTATCAACAATATAAAATAGAATATCAATAAATATATTTTACTGGATAAAATATCATATTAGCCCCATATGTTTGCATCCATATCCTACAAAATATATACCTCACTAAGTTTATAGTATTCAACAATAAAAAATTCTTATTTTTTTATATGCTAAAAATTAAGGCTATGTTCTTTCGCATTTTTCCAAAAAACAAAAATCAACCCCTAAAAAAATTTCAAAATGAAGGTACATTCTCCAAATTTTTTTCCCAAAATACTCAAATTTTATTCCAAAAAAGTTCCTCCCAATTCACCCAAAAAACTCTACATCCTAAAAATCACACTTATCTTATTATTTTCTTACTCTATCAATCACATTACTCATTCATTTATCACTCTCTCACTTCACTCATCCACACATATATATATATATATATATATATATGCACACACACACACACACACACACACACACATATATGAAAATATTAAAATTTTACTAGTTAAAAAATTCTAAAACTTATGTTTACAAATTTAATTAAACAAATCATAAAAAAAATGAATTAAATTTAATTAAAAATATTTATGTTATTACTAAATAATTCATTTATTGAATAACATATTAAATTAGTTAAATTTAGTTATTAATTAAATAATGTATTAGTTATATTTAATATTTAATATATTAATGAAATATTGCAATTATTTATTTAATAAATAACTTAAAATATTTTAATTTTAATATAATAAATAAATTAATCCTCTTCAAAAAAATATTATTTGGTAAATATTAATCTTCGCATTTATTTAAAATTATAATAAAAATTTGATTATAGGATGATATTTATTTAATAATCTATTAAGTTTAATAAATTAATATTGACATGCTTAAAGTAATTGTTGAGAGAATTAATTAAATTTATGTAAAATTATTTGATTATTACTAAGTATATATTTACTAAATAATGTACTAATTAAATAATAAGTTAAAGTAATTAAATAGCTTATTAAATTAATTAAGTTAATTTATTTAAATAACTTGTTATTCATATATTAATTATGTTTCATAGTTTACGTATAATTAAATATTACGTTTGTCATTTAATAAATAATTTAAGATGATGTAATTTCATATAATACAATATTTTTTTTAATTTGATGAATCGTTATTAGGTCTTATATATAAATTATTAAAAAGTTACTTTATTTAAATAAATAATTAAGTTTTATTTATACATAAATTGTAAGTAATAAATAGTTAAATAATTATATTTTAATTAATAAACAAAAATTAGTTTATAGTTAATGTCCAATAATTAAATTTTTTTATAAGTCAATATTAACAATTATGATATAAACTGAATTTTTTATAATTAAGATATAATTATGATTTCATGAATAATTAATATTTATTAATATATATTTTATTTCAAATAATACATCATTTACTAATGTTAAAATTATAAAATTATAAATTTCAAAATAATTAATTAATTAAATTAATTAAATTTATATTACAATCATTACAAATATATATACACACATGCACACATACATACATATCATCCAACTATAAATATACATATATATAATACATAAAAAAAATCACTTTCACCCTATAAATCCAACAAAAAAGCAATTGATTTGACATTTACAGTAAAGTTTGTTTCTCCTCAAAATATAAAAAAACAAACAACTTATTCTCAAATCATTTTTCATATTTTTTCAAAACAAAAACAAATACTTGACACATTCTCCAATTTCTCCCAAAAATTTTTCTAGAAAATGCCTAAAATGCAAAAGAACCGGCCATAAATAATTAATAAAGTGCAAATATTTATTTCAAATAATGAATTTCATTTAACAATTTAGGTATATATTATATTAATTGCCAACTTAATTCATAACCCAAATCTTTCAGATTTATGAACATAACTAGCAAACTTTTAAGGAAATAATTCACACTTTTTTAACAACAAGAAAAGTTGTAAATACTACAATATTTTTATTTTACACAATGGTGCTTAAATGATTAAAATTCATCAAAATTTAACTTTTTTATTTTACACAACGGTACTTAAATGATTAAAATTCATCAAAATTTAACTTCTTCTTCTTCTTCTTCTTCTTCTTCTTCTTCTTCTTCTTCTTCTTCTTCTTCTTATTCTTCTTCTTCTTCTTCTTCTTCTTCTTCTTCTTATTATTGTTGTTGTTGTTGTTGTTGTTGTTGTTGTTGTTGTTTGTTTGTTTGTTTGTTTATTTATTATTAGAATTTAACTTTCACTATTTTGCCTTAACTAAGAAGAGTTGAAAGTGAGAACAAAATCATAATAAACAAATCAAACATATGGGAAAGTTTTTTTTTCTTTTTTTAATTTTAAATTAAAAAAGTGGTCCATTAAAATTTTAAGATGAAATAAATAATATAAGTTTTATTTATTTATCTAAATTTGGAGGAAACCAACTTACAAATCGCTCTGAATCATTTGAATCATATTTTTAGTTTCAATTCATAAAATGACAATTGAAATTATTGTCTAAAAAATCAAAAGGACTTTTCAATTAAAAAATAAAATAAAATAAAATTATGGAATAACAACTGGCACAAATCTAATTCATTGAGAATGATAGAGAATAAATTGAAAAGTAAAAATTTCTTCAAATATCACCCAAAAATGAAAAAAACTCAATAATTGGCTACTATTAATTATCATATTGTAAAAGTTACATATAAATCATGTTTTTTGAATGTTAAGTTTTTAAGATATATTTTATTTTAGTCATTATTCAGTTAACATGTTTTCCTTGTTCCATTTTTTAGTGAAGGATTCTTAAAATGGTAATGAATCGAGAAACTTCTATATTGAATCAACTTCATGTTTAATTGATTTAATATAGGATATTCTGATATATTTTTTAAAACTGATTGTATATGGCTATTTAGAAACATGTCACCTATATTTTAGATACATGGACATGAATTTCTAATGATAATTTATATTATTATAGCATATTTATTGTGACGATAAAGATAAAACAAGATGAAGAAGAAACATACTGCACTGGGTACTATAGACAGACATGCAAATATAGATATATTAAAGAGTCCAAGAAAATGAGAAAATTAATAAAATCATTGAAGGAGAAAAAATATAAAAATTAATAAGTTATGACCTCTCTTCCAACATAGTTTTGAATAAAAAAGAGCTAATTCATAAAAAAAAAAAAAAAAAATTCAATTGTCTGTCTATAAAGGTGGAGTTATACTTTTCAAACACAAGGCATGGTTACCATGGTCTTTCAAGCGTAATTTCCAAATGAAAATAAGTATGGTAATGTTCAATTGTATTTTATCTAAACAAAAAATGAGCTTGAGAATAAAAATACTAAAAGAATCAAATTTATCAAAAGCAATTGTAAGAAAACTTATAAAGAATTATAGAGATAAATTCATATGCAAAAATCTTCAGGATGTTACTTTCAATGAACAATATTCAACTCTATATCTTAAACAAATATTATTAGAATAATTTATTTTATAGTTCTCCAAATGTTTATCAAGTTGCAGCAATTTTGATGGAAAGAAATAATCATAATATATAAGTAGTACAAGATATTATTATCTATGCACGTTGAGATTATAAATATAGAATAATAAATTGTTATAAATGTCAAAAACTTCCACTTTTTTTCCAATAAGTGATATAAGATGTTACCTAAGCATTCAAAAAAAAGTACCAAAATATCCAATAATGCAATCCAAAAGAATGGATCTATTTAGCTAGGTGACTCTTACAAGTAGTGTAACTATTATTGAAGAATAATAAACAAAAATGGATCCAGAAACGAGAGCGCTAAGGGGGAGTGGGTGCAAAATTTATAAGACACAAAAACTCGTATTTAATTTTCATAATTTGTAAATTTAAAATATGCATTTTCATTGAAGTTGAGCACAATGCTCTTTTATATTATAAAATTTATTAATGATTGAACCAATCTCAAAATGTTTAGTAATATTTTTCTCAATATAAGTAGTTAAACAATCGGATAAATAGTTATCTTTCATCTTATTCCAAAGCGTGCTCTTAAGAAGATTAATAGTGAAAAAAATTCTCATATTTGTAGCTATTTTATCACAAAGAAATTACAAAAATCATGTTTAAGTACTCATTTTTATTTATCTCTTTGTCTCAATTTATTAAAGTTTAAACGAGAGATTTTAGATGTTTTGCATGTTTCTTAAAGTTTAGACGGCTAAACTCGCGAAATGTTTTCTCAAACAAATAGAATGGAAATTTTCCAATAGGAAAACTTAAGATTCCTCATTTCATTATTTGATTGTAAGTATAGGTGTAAAAATTTGTTTTGATTCTAAAGAAATAAAATAGGTAAAGATTTCATCACTTGATTTTAATTTTTTTTAATTAAAAATAAATTAAATTTAGTTCAATAAATCTAGATAATTAATTTTTTATTTGAAGCCATAATAAAAGTTAGTTTTTAAAAATTAATGAATGAAAACTAAAATTTTTTTCTCTTAGATGAATTATTTAAATTAATTAGTATAAAAATTTAATGTCTATATATATAAGTGTATTGTACTAAATCTGGGGGGCAATGGTCCCTGCTTGCCCTCGCCCCCCCTATTCCATCATTGATAATAAATATACTTAAATCTTATTTATGGTTTATTCTATTATTAATCTTATATTGGGAAGAGATGCTTTCTTTCTTTTTACTATAACATACAAAATTTAACCAATGCAAATTATGAAAATTTAAATAGATTTAATACAATTTAAAATTTAAAGTTTTAAGAGTGAAATTTTCTATTCCTTATTATCAAAATTTTAAACATTTTTCAAATGAAAATTTTCATATTTACAAATTATCATTTATTTATATAGAGATCAAGCTTTTGCTATTGATTCTATAAGAGAAAAAAATTTATTGTTGGTTCTTTAAATTAGTAACATAAAAGTATAAATTAGAAGATTGATTACTATCACCTTATGTATCAAATTCGAAATTTGAATTGTAATAAAGTACAATGAATATCACCTTAAAAGGAGGACAAAGGGGAGTGAATTTGAAAAAAGAATTCTTCTTGAACATCTTTTATTGGAAGTTCAAGCAATGTAGATACTCATAAGATACTATATCTGGGGAAAACAATATAGACATTGAAATAGAAGAAGACAAAAAATGTAATAGGTTGCATACACAATACAAATCCCATATAGACATTTATTTTTTATTTTTTAATTTGATAAGAGAAAAATTACAATTTTAGTCCACCAACTATACCCTCTTTCGATTTTAGTTCATTTTGATATAGAGTTAGCACATTTGGTCTAGTAGCCCACAAATTTTTGCACACTTAGTCCAATTTTTCACAATTTTGGTCCATCGAGCCAGTAAATTTGAAATTGGATCCAAAAATTGCCTAGTCAACTTTAATTGGGCCTAATTTTGGGAGATTTTGTGACATTTGTTACTTAGCGCCATGTCAACAACCTTGTCAGTAGCCATGTCACCATAATGGTTGGGGAAAAAAAAAGAAAAAAAGCTAAGAAATTTTTTTTATTTATATAATAATGACAAGAAAAGTTCACAAAATATTAAGATAATTTCAAATAAATATGGGTTTTGTTTGGATGTTAATTCTCAATTCATTTTTCAACTCCCAAAACTTAAACAAACAAACACTGCACATTCTCCAATTCCACTCTCAAAATACAAAATTTATACTCCAAAAAATTCCTACTATTCACACTTCCAAACCATTCCCCAAAGTTCCACTAATTTTCTCATCATTACAAATATATATATATATATATACACTACTACTACTACTCATTCAATTTATAAATACACATATAAATAGTTTTAAAATACTTATTTCACCCCACCAACTCAATAAAAAAAATTTTATTTATCCTATATACATATATAAATTTATCTAAAATATATATATTTTATATCATATATGTTTATATAAAATAAAATCCCTCCCAAGACCTCTCCTCCCCCAAAATCGCCTGCCCCTGATTCCTAAATCTCAATGGGCTACCATGGTAGCTTGGATTACTTGGCGGTCATTTGGCTGTCGGTGGCCTGTGGCTACCGGGGCCACGCTGCTAACAACCATGGCCACAAAATGGCTGGTGGTGTTGGGCTAAGGGGGTGGGGGTGGCGTGGAGGAAGATAAATATTTATATATACTATATATAAATTATATACAATATATTATATATTTTATATGGGAGGAGTTTTTATATAAAATAAGTTTATATATATTTATATGTATTATATATAAATTATATATGTATTATATTTTATATAATAATATAAAATTTTAATTCTATAATTTTTTTTCAGTATTTTTTCTTTTCCTTTTTTTTTTTTAAATTTTAGCCATTTTGATGATGTGGTAACTGACAAGGACATTGACATGACGCTGAGTGACAAATGTCATAAAATTTTCAAAAATTAGGTCAGATTAAAGTTGATTGGGCAATTTTTGGGCCTAATTTCAAATTTTCCGGCCCGATGGACCAAAATTGAAAAAAAATAGACTAAATGTGCAAAAATTTATGGGCTACTGGACCAAATGTACTAATCTCATATCAAAATAGATTAAAATTGAAAGAGGGTATAGTTGGTGCATTAAAATTGGAATTTTTCCTTTGATAAGCACTTAAATTACATATAAATAGAAAATAATTTATAAAACAATAAATGTTTAAAAAAAAATTAACAATTCATGTGCATTACTTGTATGCACTTTTCTCATATATAGAAACATAGACATGGATTAAGGAAGATTGAGGACTCAGCCTGAATGAAAAAACACATCAATGCAACTGATACAATGTATATTGTTCTTCATCAGAGATTGAAACATATATAATTGTTCTTCAAGGATTAATTCAATAAGGGAAAGGAAGAAAGAATTAGAGAAAATTAACTAGCCTGTCTCTCTCTCTCTCTCTCTCAAAAAATTGAGAAATTAAGAAAATGGATCACTACTTGGCCTTGGACTGAGCAATAAGCGCCTGGGCGTCAGATGAGGTAGGCAGTGCAGGTATAGCTCCTTTCTGAGTGGTACAAATTGCTCCACAAGCATTTGCAAATGTTAAAGCTTCTTTTAACGATGCTTCATTCTACAAATTAAATTTGAATTGCATATATCCATTTTAATTAGTAATTTGAGAATTAAGTAATGATGTAATAATTAATTATTAACAGATTCGCGATATATATTTTAAGCAACCTGGAAGATTGATGGATTTTTAGCAACAGAAACCAAGAGTGCCCCAACAAAGGAGTCGCCCGCTCCTGTTGTGTCAACTGTCTTCACTGAGAATCCAGCAAGTCGTCCTTTAAAGCTCTGTTATATATAATAATGTATGTAAATTTAATCAGATTCTAATTTAATTATAGCAAGCTGGCCATTAATGACAACATGTATCTATATAAAGAAGAGTAAATTGAACTGCATATACACATCTGTAATCATGCCTTGGTAAAATATCTGCAGCCCTTCTCCCCATCAGTGACAACTAGAAGCTTGAGCTTGTCATGCCATAGAGACATCGCCACGTCCTCCTTTTCCGGATCTTTTTGTGTGAGGAATTCCACCTCATCATCGCTAACCTATGAATTAATAATTAATGATAATATGTATAGGCAATTAATTAAGGCTAGCCAGCTAGCTCAATGTTAATTAATAATAATCATGAACATGTATGTATGATCCAATGGTGATATATATATATATATATATAAGATGAAATGCCAATATATATTTTGAAATTGAGAATTAAATGGATATTATCGAACTAATATGCATGTAATATATCTAATTATTTAAATTACGCGAGTGTGTGTGTGTGTGTGTACCTTGATGAAATCAGCTTGGTTCCAAATACTCATGATGCCATCCCTAGCAGCCTGTGCGGAAGGCCAAAGAGGCAGACGAACATTGGGGTCATAGGAGAGTAAAACTCCGGCTTCCTTGGCGGCCTTCATGGCAGCCAAGTGAGCCGACCTACTAGGATCGGATATGAGGCTTATGGAACCATAGTGAAAGATGCTGGCCTTTTTTATCATTTCCATGTTCAGCTCTGATTCCTTAAGCAACATGTCTGCGCTGGGGTTCCTATAGAACATGAACTCCCTTTCTCCATTGCTCTTTAGCGTCACAAATGCAAGCGCTGTTCTTGCATTATTATCAAAACACACTCCCTCGCTGTTCACCCCGTTCTTCTTCAAGATGTCTACCAACATCCGTCCAAACTCATCATCCCCAACCTGCGGGCGCACACATATACATATATATATATAAACTGTAATGCATCCATCTTAAGTATTCGTTCTTCAACTAATATATATATATATATAGTCAACAATCAACATGAAGAAATAACAAATTAAAAGGTATTTTGTATATATATATATATATAGAGAGAGAGAGAGAGAGAGAGTAGAATTAAGAAGAAAAATTTATAAAAAAGATTAATGCGACGAATTAACCTTGCCAATAAATGCAGAACTGCCTCCGAGTTTGGTAATTGCGCAAGCAACATTGGCGGGTGCGCCGCCGGGGGCTTTGAGAAATCCCTTAGATTCAGCCAATGACACTCCGGCAGTGTCAGGCACGAAATCAATCAGCATCTCACCGAAGCACACTATCAATGACTTGCTCGTCATCCTTTAATTAATTTTCTCTGATTACTTCTACGTCCTTCTCACCCAAGTACACTATCTGTGATCGATGTAGTAGTATAAAAGACTATGGTACTAATCCTGTATAAATAAACAACGTAGCTATTATTTGTTGCAAAAGAAAAAATGATTAGTGGTGCGCACGTATGTGTAGGGCAGGGGGCATTAGAAGAGCCGATAAAAATGGTCAGCAGTCCAATCCAATCCAATCCAATTGTTACTCCGCATACTATGGATGGCTTGGGCGTATTGACCTAACAACAATTGACTCATTATTTTCTCTAATCTGAATTACCGTCCTCTTATTCATTTAGATTTGGATCAAATTTTTGAATAGCATAAGTAATGATTGGACCAATGCCAAAAGAAATTTTATATTCTTCAATAGTCAATTTTGCTTTATTTGGGTACTTCCGAATGCAATTATATATTGTTTAACGAGCAATTAAGATGATCTAGTACTTATAGAATGATATATCTATAAAAAAATTTACATATATTTAGGCTTAAAAAGAAATATTCAATTTATCAAATATCTTCTGCGATATCAAAACAAATTACGTTGTTTTTTGGATATGAGATATGATATCACAAAATGTTAATGATGATTTTCTTAATTCATATATATATATATATATATATATATATAGAGAGAGAGAGAGAGAGAGAGAGTGAGAGAGAGAGAGAGAGTCAAAATCAAAACGGGGGGTAAAGCATCAGGTTATTCAATCCAGCTTCAATGCTGAAGCAATTTATAGAAATCATGGCTCATATTGGTGGTCTGCTCAACTGGAATACTAATGTCACCACGTTACAGGCATACTTCACCAGCAAAACAAGACATTTATTTCAGTACTTGCATAAGTGACAATTAGACTTGAAGCTGATAGATGATCAGTCAAATTTGTAATGCTTATCAACAGCTTCAGAAACATCCCAAGAGCAAGTCATTCCCTTGGGGAACACAACCAAGTCACCAGCACCAATCTCGACTGCCTCATTAGACCCATCAGGGTAGACCTTCACCTTTCCCTCCAGTAGGTAGCATGTCTCTGTTGAAGAGTATGTCCATGGAAACTTGCTTGGGGGGCATCCCCACCTATTTTGAGAAATAAAAGTACTTGAGGATTCAGGGAAAAAGAGCAAGATGATTGATAGTTCAAAATACTTGAGCATAATTCATTTGGGAGAATCTCAAAATTTGAACTTCAAGTGGCAGCAAAGGGAGCAACCAGATGAGCCATTGACAAAACATATGTAAGGAAGACAATTGATAGCTAGTTTACAATATGACTGCCTAGAAGCTGAGTTCAACCATGCTGCGGGAGCAGTAATAATCTGTTATATATAATTGGTCAGCATGATACTTGTCTTCTATGTAATTTCCTTGAGCACATAATGAGATCCTAAAAGAGTACGTCATATCCTTCAGTGCTTTATCTTTTACAACGGAAAATAAGATAGTCTTTCTAATTCAAAATAATTTATCTAGTTTCTAATTTTAGTTTTTACATATTCTTTCTTGTCAGCATAGATTGAGAGAAGAAATCACGCCAAGCTCTATCTCCGATCATAAGGGAGGACTTGTGCATGGCTTATGAAATCATGGCAGATAACTGATAGCACTTGCACCTCCCAAGGTAAGTTATTTCTTAGGAGAAACACTGCCATCATTACTTTTTAAACTAAATGATTAGGTGGCAAATATTATGTCTCATATGTTTGCATTCGGAAGGAAGCATGATTTGATGCTCATCTCCTCACATAGATGAGCTTCATAAAACATATCTTTTAACATCGATCATTGAGAAGAAAAAAAATCAAAAAAGAAAAAAAAATAATAGCTCATTGACATATAATAAATAGTAGGATATAAATAGCAGTTTAGTTCACAGTCCAACATCATTTTTAGATTAGCAGCATCAATTAATGGTGCGTAAATACATATGACGCGAATCAGAGTTAGGCAACTAGGTATACATGCTTGTAGCCATTGCTCCTATCAAAGTGCATGCATATCATTAAATTAATTTGGATGTATCTTTTAAAAAAAAGAAAAAAATTTAAAAAAAAACTTCGATGTATGAATCCCCGAAATAAACAATCAAATACAGAGTGAAGTGCAAGCACAAGATTGGTTGCGATGAACTAGTTAAAATTAAAGGAAAATAGGAAAAAGGAGAGATGTCATGTACTTGGGCCAAGAGCGAACACCAAGCTCGGAGAGTTTAGATTCAGGAGGGTTCTGAACGATCTTGATACCCAATTTCTCTGTCTCTGTTGTTGAGGAAGCCATGATTTTTGAATTTGAATAACTGGGACGGCGGATAAAGGGGTACGGGGGGCGGAGGCGGCTTCGTCTGGATCCAGTTAGCAAGATTATCCCCCTTGGAGTTGCACCTTTTCTAGATACAGAACAACAAAGGGGGCATTTGGTTACAGTTTTAAAGCCGCTCAGATTAGGAAAAGAGGCTCCTCCTACTGTTAGGAGGCTTTGGCTAGTACCAAAAGTGGCCATTGCCCCTCAATGAAATTTCTTCCTTTATCCTTTGGTTTATACCAACAAAGGTTACTGACTACTACTTACTAGCCAGTGGTAGTACAAGGAGACGAGGCACAAAAATCAGAAACTGGTTTCTCTTATTTCTCTCCACACAGGTGTCGTGCATATATATTTCTGCCGGATGACTTGACGGGTAATGATAATATCAACTTAAAATTTCATATAAGGTGAATAAGTGTCAAACTGTCAATTGCTAGCCGTCAAGATATTTTGGAATCTTTATCGAGTTAGTGACATCGAACGCATCCACAGGTCTAATTTCCTATTGAATTAAGTAAACTTTTCAGGTTTTCGTGCAAAATATAGAGGCACATCTATTTTTAATTTGAAACGATGAAACTTAAGGTGTTGGAGGGGAAAAAAAGAAAGAACAGAAAAAATAGTAATTCAGATTTTTATTTTATAATTATTTAGAACTACTTTCCGGTTGTGGTCCTTTCAGCCCCACATTTTAGTCATTGCTTAGACAAAATCGTATGTACAACAAAAAGAAGTTCACAGTACACATTATATCATGAACTGTCATTACTCTCAATAAATATTCAGAGCAAAAAATGCTAGCTGCCATCAGTCATCTGTTTTCCATCTTTCGATCACAACCTTGAATTGTTTATCTCTGCGCCTTACCTGCAAAACTCAAAAGCATTAGAATCTCTCATCCCAGCTCGCTCGCTTATCCACGAGTGGAGTGGATGACCCCTCATATTATCTCCCCTTAAGTATATTCAAGTTTTAAGCGAAAGAATTTGAATCATTCATCAAATATAAAACAAACCACAAGTATGGAATTACCTCAACCAGTGGCTTTTTCCCATGAAGCAACTCATCCACACTCTTATCTGTCTGGGGCAAAAAAAATAGAAAATTTACTCAAAAGTTGTAATGGGTCCTTCATCTCCTCAACACATGAAAAGCCACCATCTTTTTTCACTAATTGCCTAATCTCGAAGGAGGAGAAAAGGAACCTAAAAAAGTTCATCTTGTACATGCCATGTTTATGCAAAAAAAAGTTGCACTTAAATGAAGGTATATGATTAGTTAACTGAAATTTCTGAACAAAACAGATAGTAAACTCCACAAAACCGGCTAAGACGCAGATTGAGGGTAAAAAAGGAAAAGTGTCACAATAATTAAACTCAACAAACACAAAAGGTTTTTTCTCTGCTTACAAGCAGTGATATCACTCCAAATCTTTCCACCTATATGAACAAAGAAACAATTGCATGAAGTTCCTACTTCCCAAGGAAACAAGACAAAAAATCATTTCAAGCACAGATATCTAACATCAAGACAAAAACTGGAAAGCTGGATTCATGAAAGGAGTCTAAGAATAGGGCAAATGTCTCTACAGATAACTGATAAAATGACACAACTTAATAATTTTCACTGAAGAACATATAGAAAGGAAACTCAAACTTTGAGACATAGAATTGGATGATCAACTGATGGGCAAGGAAAGTCGGGTAGTGTACTACTAGATATAGCACCCAGTAGTACGTCTTCAACAAAAAAACTTCATTTTTATGGTGATCTAAAAGTTATCAGTCAGTTGGCACTTACTCAGCTTGCAGGTAGAAAATTAGTCTTACTGGTCTCGGCACAAATACGAGGAAGGTGAAAGCTATTTTTTCTTCTACTATGGAGCATAGAAAATCCTCAGTAATAGTACTTGAATTATACAAATAGATGAAAGAAAATATTACAATTTTAATTCCATAATTTCTTCTCATTCACAAGCATTATGGCAAAAATTGACTAACTGACCCGATGTGCGACCCAATAGTGCCGTTCCCTCATTTCAATCAAAAAAGGAAATGTTGGAGCACCTCTTCTCTGAAGAATGCTTTTCTTGCAATTTCTGGTCCTAGCATCTTCATCACTCAAGATGACTGTTTTTAGCCCTCCAATCTGTAAGCAGAGATAAATTTATACATATATATATATATATAGAGAGAGAGAGAGAAGAAGAAGAAGAAATGCTAGGACAGAGTAAGCCATTGTGTTCATTTTATAAATCTATTGAACTGTGTCGAATAATAAGTTGTACACTTGACATCACATTTGAACATTGAATGGCCCAAGAATTCCAATTGCCTTGTAGTAAATTCATTAGAAGCATGCAACTGATCTCCCACCAAATTCACTCAATTTAATACCTTTATTAAAAGAAAGTCATATGATAAAGGTATTTAACAACATGACCAATTTCATCAATAAGAAGAAGGGGAAGACATGTGGCATAGGTTAAATTTGAAACAAATAGAAGCCGGTGATCTCAGGTAACAAATTTTGAAAAAACGTTCACAAGAGGTACTGAAACAACAACCATAATGAAAGGATTGGAGGGCAGATTTTGCCAGGCAGAAAAGAAATAGAAAACTCAGACATCTCTTGGGTAAAGACTAAAGCTGGAAAAATCAAAATAAATAAGTCTCTCATTTTGTCAATGCAGCTAAGGGACTAATGTGCAGAAGCTGCTGAGTTGCAGGTTATAAGTTCCCATATGGTATACATTACCAGTCACTATGCTCCACCTAGAGGTGGGGGGAGCCCACCTTTTCCCAACCCCAAATGAGCCTAACACCTGCAACCACTTAGAGGCAGGCAATATGGTACCTTTCCCACTAGGCTAATACTCAATCTCTATTAGAATAGTTTGTGAGTGTAGCAATGGAGGTGGAAACTCATACCAAAAAAGGCATCCTCTTTCCCAAAAAATGGAAGTTCTGGAATTAAGGAGATAGATACATGTAAAACATTTACCCTCCTGGGATTAAAGAAAAATAGTAATAGAAAAGCAGGAAAAGAACAACAAGGTTCAAATTTAATTTTGATTGTTAGAATCTAGCACTCAAATAAAATAGTTGCTCAATCCCAAGTATAGCTAGTAGGCATAGTGACATGGATGACCAAGCATTATCAAGAAACTAATTTGGATGCTTAAAAGTTATACCTTTAAAAAAAAAAAATTCAATGAATCACTTTTAGTTTACAAGTTTGTCCAGGTAAGTTTTTAGCATTTTTCTATGGTTGGTTTATTTAAAAGCAAGCTTTGGCACTACAAGATAAATTCGATAACTGGAAGTATGTTTTTTAATGCTAATTCCAGAGTACAAGTACGACTAAGATCTTATTATTTAGCACCTTAAAGCCAGAAACCCAAAAAATCAGCAGCAGCAATATAAGAAAGCATTTCTCAGCATTATTACTTAGTTTTAAATTCCAAGTGCTTTTTGTCCATACCCAATCCCCAAACACTGTCGCTGGTTAGAGATCTAAGCATGATGATATCTGCATTTATAAATTGAGGATCAGACATCAGTAGGCCGAAGGTCAGAGTAATTATGAAGTCTAATTGACTAAAATCTATGAAAACAAAGACTTGCTAGTTTAAGCTAACATAGCGAGTTCATAAAAGATTTGACAAAAGCAAGCTTTTCTGCTGTACTCATGAAATAAATTAATACGAACCAAATCAGATAGAGTGGGATTCTTAATAATATTCTCCAGCTTCTTGCCATGAGCACTACCAATAAGCATAACTCCTCTTTGTGCAATAGTGCGGCATGCTTGAACTTCAGCTTCTGTGCCAATCTCATCAACAATGATCACCTCAGGCGTATGATTTTCCACTGCCTCAATCATGACTCTATGCTGCATGCATGGTTCAGAAACCTGCAATCTCCGTGCTCTCCCAATCGCAGGATGTGGAATATCCCCAGCACCTCCAATTTCATTGCTTGTGTCAACAATAATCTAGCTGATTGGAAAAGTGAAGCTCAGTTTTAACAGAAAGATCAAACTATACGAGGTATGGGAAGCAATGTAAAGCCATTAAAGTACAAACCACTCTCTTAAGAAGCTCGGCTGACAAGACACGAGATATCCCTCGCATTACTGTAGTTTTTCCAACACCAGGCCTGTTGAACTGAGATGAAATAAATTAAACTAGAAAAAATCTGCTTGAGAAAACAGTAATAACTAGAATCAGCAAAAAGCAAAACAAGATTAGAAGTGAGCAAGATTGGCTCGTATCTGCTTTGATCAAGCTTGAAATCTAATCTTGTCTCATAGATTATTTAATCAAGCTTCCACGACATATATTGAGTTGAATCTGAACCCTAAGCTTCGGCAACCTGATTAAGTCACACACTCACACTGCTTTGGTAGATTTCAACAAAACGAGCCAAGAGATAATTGGCCCATAGCATGTTTACGAGCTTAATATGTTATTTAGCTTGGTCCATTTATCTTATTGAGCTAGTCTTGAATGAGCTTTTGAAAAGTCCTACAATTTGATATATAGCAGCTTGAGCCCATTATCTGCCCTAGGGATGGCAATCACAAGTTCGATGTAAAAGATATGGTTTATAGAACTCACTTTCTCCATTTCAGTACATCCAACATACATTGGATCACATTCTTTATGCGAGATTATATGCTAGCTTACCTTCCCAGAAACAAGATGCTTTTACCATACTCAAGCAAATCCTGGACCATGTCTATTTCCTCCCTAACTGGCCTGCCCACTCGGCAGGTCAAACCGACAATTTTCCCATTCTTATTCCTGATTGCAGATACCCGATGCAAAGTGCCAGCAATGCCAGCTCTATTGTCACCTCCCAGTTCTCCAAGTGCATTTTGAGCATATTCCAGTTCTTCCATTGAAACCTACCAAAGACATCATATTGATGAAAAAATTAGAAAAAAGCAGCAATGTTTTCTCCAGAGACTGGTTTAGGTCCTCTTTTATGTTTACTAGTGAACAACAGTTAAAGACACTTTTTATTACTCCAATTATACAGCCAACATAAGACTTCACCTCTGTCTTCCTAATGTACCGCCTGCCAAAATCATCCAGATAACATGCTTGCGGCAACCGGCCTAGATCCAATGTAACCTATTGACACAGCAAGGCAGGAAACTTATTCCAAAAAATGTTTTCAATTGATATGCCAGAAATGACATTAACATGTAGCGTACAACCAGTAGTCTATAACCAGTAATGGATGGATGTTAGGCTCCAATCATATCAGACGAGAAAACTGTATTTTGTTGGTGTGCAGTTTAGTATGGTTCACAGCTGAATTTGTAACTATTCTATTCCCATGAGCTGGCCTTATGGAGTTCTATACATAATTCTCAACCTGACAAATCACTATGATAGAGTTCTCCATATGTGGCATATGTTTTTTCCTTTGTTTTTTAATAAAGTAGGAGGAAATTGACGAATTTTCAGTATAGTGAAAGTTTTGTTTCAATATTGAACAAAGGCAAATTTTTCAGGATTGAATTTACTGAAATACAGCAGAAAGAACGAGCCAACTACTTTGGATGAGTCCACCCAAAAAGATGTAAGAAATAATTGCATGCATCATCATATCTAATGGCAAACCAACGAATAATTAGTCATGCAGAGTTCAGGTGACCTGCGAATAAAAAGGCATATTGTTACCCATAGGAAAGTAACTACCTAATGGAGTAGGAATTTGAATTGACAATTATGCTTCTTGGTTATATAGATTTATAATTTGTCCGGGAAGATAAACTCTGAGGGCTAGCAGCTTACTCGTTTTCTTCTCTCAAAAAAGCTAAAGCACCAAAGATTACCTCCAAAAGTTGATCTCTTTTTGAGTCGCACAAAAGATTGTCGCGCACATCATGTGGAAGAATCTACAGATGGGGGAAAAAAGATGTCAATTTGAAAGAACAGGCATTGAAGAACTTCCAAAGTAGAAATGTTCCATTAACTGAAGAGTAAGAAAAGAAGAAAGTAAAGAAATTGAACCAGCTAGCTAGTAAACCTGCAACAAGGAATGGAAATCGTCATCCACATAATCAGAAGCAGTTGTAGGACTGACGATTCTAACTCCGGAAGAACCACGGTACACTTGACACAGTGGTCGGAAGAGGCGACTGTTACAATTGTTCTTGGTCTTCAGCGCCACTAGGACTAGGAGTGAATTTTCTTGTGGGCGAGGCCGAAGACGTGGTTGCGATACAGGGGCAGTATTACTCGCGGAGGGAGCAGAGAGTAGACTTAAACAACCAGCCATGCCAATATTTCAGATAGGATAGCAGGCGGCCCAAGAATTTTGGACTTCAGGTCTCAGACCTGGGTTACCGCAGCCCGCGCGCCGATAAATTAAGGGATAATTCTAAATTTGCTCTGCTCCATCTGATTTGATGAAATTGCTGAACTTCCTCAATTAAATTGAAACCAAATTCACACGATGACATATGTTTCAAGATAAAAATATTTTGACATTCAAACTATATTTGTTTTACACTTCATTATTTTAATTTTTTTTTGTAACAGTTTATCCTTAAACTAAGCAAAAAAGTACGTAATGTTGATTATAAATGAATTCCGTAAAAATATTTGATTGAGATTCCTTTATTTACACATTGTACCTAATTTAAAAAAGTAAAAAGGAATGTTTGGTTATGTTTCCTCCAAATAACAAAATTGAATATTCTCATTTTTCCTTTAAAACATATAAAAATAATAATAATAATAATTTTCTTAAAATACTCTCTACCATCCTTCATTATTTTCAAAACTTTTCTATTTTTCAATAATATACATAAATATTCTCAAAACCAAATTGAGGTTGAGCATTTTTTATAAACTAGTTGATCAAAATTGTCAAAACTATTGCGAATTTTATTTTTGTGTCATGGTAGGTACCTTTTATAGTTCTATTGTCTTTCTCATGAATATTTTCAATAAAAGCTCAACCAAAGCTACAGAGAGAGCCAAATAGGGAAAATTGAGGATTTTCTTTCTAGTATTGTTCCTAATGAAGTTTCCGAAGGGAGAGATGGGGATATACATGGATCATGCTTTTGTGTGTCCAACTTGTCAAAGTAGAAAAAAGAATCCTAGTATGATTAGCATCCCCCATAGCAGGTAAGGCATTCTATTCTATTCTATTCGTGTCTAGATGATGGCAAATGAGCTCCCAGCAAATTCCACCCACACCTTGTTGATTCCACGAGCGTGATAAATTCCCAATGTTCGAGCTCTCTACAATTTTAAATCTTTGAGTATCTTAGAATATGTCAAGGCAATTAATTTTTGCAAGTAAATTCTTGACAAATTTCTATTAAAGCATCATGCAAGAATTTATGTGTGTATGAATGCTAAAAAACACAAAGTTTAAAAATACCGACCTGCATGGTTATTAACACTTAAAAATCATATAGGCCAGATGCTTTGATCTACATGGCCATGAAGGCTAAAGCACGAAGACCAGATGCATCGATTTACATGGCTATTAACACCCAAAAATTACAAAGGCCAGGTGCACCGGTCGGCATGATTATGAAGCCTAAAATACAAAAGCCAAATAAATTGATCTATCTGACTATCACTGCACTGCCCAATAATCATTAAAGTCAGATGCATTTATCTACATAGCTATGAATTCCCAAAAAAAACAAAAATCCAAGCTGAATACCTCAACTATATGGCTATTAATGCCTAAACATTACAGCTAAATGTGCCTATGTGGTTAATAATGTTCGAAAATTCCAAAAGCAAAATGTATTGACCTACATGGCTACGAATGTCGAGAAAATCGTAAAGGCCAAATGCATTGATTTACATGGCTGTGAACGCAAAAAAGCATAAAAAGGCAAATGCACCAATGTCCATTATATATGTATGCATTTTATTTCTTTTTCACGTTACTAATTCCAAATATATATATATATATATATTTATGTAATATTCTTTTCTCAAGGGAAAAACTATATTGCTTTATTTATTACTTCTAAAATTTGTTGCTGAATTAGAAATTCTATTCTTTAATTTTCTTCATCAAATATGAATTTGAAATAAATAAAAATTAAACTATGAAATCCTAATGTGTAATAATAGTGAAATTATAAATATGAAAAGTAACTAACTACATAAAAAATATAATGTTTCTCAGTTTTAAATTTATTTAAGTTTGAAACACTTTGTTTTATATTATTACACAATTCCTAGAGTCTGCTTAATAAATTGTTGTTATTGTAAAAATATTTATTCATTAAAAAATTCAACAGCAAAATTTATCTCTATTTCATAAATCATTGTTTGGCTATTATTTGACAAGTCATTGTATGATTATTAAACTATGAACTGGTTAGGTTGTGTAAGAAAAAAATGATCTACTTGTATGATTGAGTTCATAATGAGATGTCGAAAGTGTAAGGGTCCATTTGGTTTTATTTTCAAACTTTATTTTCATATTTTCTACTATTTGAAAATTAAAACACATAATTTTTTACATATTTTTATTCAGCATAATTTTTATTTTCATTTTAAAAATACATTTTCTAATAACCTACATATCTTATCCTAATAATTTATATATCTGATGCGGCTGAAAGTCGCTTATACTGAAAAGGGTAATGTTTGGAATGAACTCGACCTAGGAGGTAGAGTACTCCAAGCGTATATCTCTCGAGGTTTGAGATCTGCAATCACAACACACGTTAAACTAGCCGAGAGGCACTCTGACACTCAAATTAGTTCTAGTCGAGATATTGTAATCGAACAGAATACTGAGAGTATATAAGGTTTATGGTGTGTTTAGCATTATGCCATTATCTTAAGCGTGGTTGAATATGAAGTATTTATAGCCTTTTCTAAGAGTGATTTGACCATGGTGCCTTTATCAGGTGTACTGACTTTTGTTTTTGCCAGAGAATTGATAATCATTTCATGTCCAGATCCCAGTACTGTTTCAGGTGGCTGAATCTTTTTTTTTCCAGGGTGAATAGTATCTCTGGAAGCGTCTCCCTGCCAAATGTGGTAGCAGGGTTGGCAGAGTTGGTGGCAACAACTGTACCAATTGTCACGCATCATTAGTGCGGAAGCATGTTGCCTGTCAGACTAATAAGTGCGGCGGAGATCTGAGTCAATGCTAGAGTGAGTCTTAAGGTCGATATATGTCGACCAAACATGACTGTTAGAAACATTTGGAGTGGTTCTAAGGTCGATGCAAGTCGACCGCGAACCCTACGAAGTAAAGTCGATACAGGTCGATCAAACAGACTTGATATTGAGCTTCATGGGCTATCCCACTTGATCTTGGGCTTGTTGGATTATCCCATAAAAAAATATTTTTATATATTAATTAAATAATGAATAGATATTAATAATTTACTTTTGTAATTTTAATATTTATTATATATTATTAAATAATTATAGTATATTAATAATTTAATACATATTTTATTCATAACTAATATTTAAATTATTTTATTAATTATTATTAAATTATTATTTATTAATAATTTAATATTTTATTTGATTTATAATTTTTTTGTAAGCTAAGCTCGAGCCCTTAAAAGCAATCTCATTTTTCATTTTCATCATTCTCAAAAGTTGAAAAAGTAGTTAGTGAAAATGAGTTTGTATTTGGATAAATTATTGAAAAAGTAATAATTATGTTGAATTTAATAAATTATAGGTAGAAAAAGATAGTGATAATAAAATAGGGAGAAAAGATATTAGTAAATTATTAATATCTATTCATTATTTAATTAATATATAAAAATATTTTTTAAAAAAAAATTCATAAACCGATTCATGAACTTTTGAACAACTAAAATAGAGCTTGATTTTCATTCGTGTTAAAGTTCGAGTTCGAGTTAAACTATTATTAGATCAGTTCATGAGGTTTATGAACCAACTCGATTCATTATTGGACTTGGAAGATAAAAATTGAATTTTGCGGGCACTTATACGCATTTCCTAAAATATGCGAGCACAATGTAAAATACAAGTAAACTTGGGACATTCTAGAAAACGGCACCAATTTCCAAACTTAGCGACCTGAAGTCTTTAACTCTAAACACGAAGAGGCGATATTTTTCCGCTGCTTGCGACAACAGCATAGTCCGTAGGTTGGGCAAAGACAGAGATGAACAACAGGGACGAAGAGGAGAAGGGATTATTATGGAAGCTACCGTCAGTTAAATCCAAGCAATTGGGAAAGCTTGGACCTGCTTTTGGCGTTGGGGCGGGCTGCGGTTTTGGTTTCGCCATCGGACTCATTGGAGGTGTGTGTCCCGATTTTATGTTGTATTAAGTATTGATCGAGATAATAAAATGCTATTCAATCATTATACTTGCACATGGCTGAATGCTGTTTTCCTTTCCCTGATTAAGGTACCGGCTTTGGTCCAGGAATTCCTGGTTTGCAGCTCGGATTAGGATTTGGAGTTGGATGTGGAGTTGGTTTAGGTTTTGGGTATGGTGTGGGAAGAGGGATTGCATACGATGAGAACCATAGATACTCTAATGTTGGCAAAATTTTTCACAGCCATGGGAATGTTCCTGTGCAGTAAGTCTCTGTGCCTTTTGATTAGTTCTTATTTTTCATAGCTTTAAATTGTCCATGATTGTGCTTGGACCATTAAATTGTAACTACGGAATAGTGGTGTAATTATGGGTAGGATAGCCTAGACTAAGGATTTTTCTTATTAGTTCTTTTTTATTGAAGAATCTAACTCCCAAATTTTGGGCATCTGGATGAATTCTATGATGCACGGACAAGGTGATAGATAGAGGCACAACATGGACACAGGCGGGGCAATTCTTTAAGGTGGTGATTGGTATGCAAGAATGGAATTAGGTGAGAATGGAATAATGTTACGGATAGAATGAAATTGGAAAAAGAATGATGCTAGAATAGTTTATCTTATAATTAGTAGGTACAAGGAATGAGAAAGGAATGGGATCGTCATTCTTTTCTTGATTCTATTCTAATAATTAGTAAATAGGAATGACTAGTAAGAATGGAATAATTTTTTTAAATAACCAAATTACTTTTTTGTAAAAAATTATTAAAATAAAAGTATTATTAGTAAAATATTTTTTATATATTATCGTAGATATTTTTCTTTTTTTTTTTAGTAAGTCTGTAATTATGCAATTTTAATATTATTCGAATTATATAAGTAAATATATGCATCATATATGTTATCAACAAGTTATATATGTTTATGCAAAAAAATATAAGCACAATTCATTTAAAATTATAATTTAGCAAGTTCTTTTAAATTTTTTTGATAAAATATAATTAAAAAAATTATAAAATACTTTATAACTAGAGTGCTTAACTTTTTTGTGATAAGAGAACGATTTATTGTACATTTTTATAAGTTTAATTTGAAGAGTTGTTGATAGGATGGAAACTCGTCATTTATTAGATTTATATATATTTTTTCATCATTCGAAGATATGCAGATATAAATAATATTTTAAACTATATATTTCATTAGCAAGGACCAAGTCGATACTTCTACTTTTCTTATTATTTTTATTATTTATTATTTATATTTTTATAATAATTTAATTATTTTTATAATATTACTAAAAAAATATATGAATAAAATATATAATTACAAAAAATACGTAGCAATCAAATAAGTTGGAATATAATATCAAATGTTTACAGAGTGAAGATTTTTTTATTAAATGTAAAAGTATTTTGTTAAATTTTTGAGTGATACAAGTTCATTCCCGATGGATTGAGAATAACTAAATCCACGAGGGAGGGAAGGAGAGTGGCTAAATTCATCCTTTTGGGAATAGGAATGCCGATGGGAATGGGCATTCCCATCTCTAAATTATACCAATCATGGGTTTAGGAATAAATTTAGGAATGCCCATTCCATTCTCATCTTATTCCTGCATACCTATTATACCATAAAGATTTTAGAAAACTTGAGGGACATGTCTGTCCTTCTTGTGCTTAATCATAATGGGTTGGGAGATTTATTGTTGTTAATTGCATGAAATTGGACTTATTGTGCTTAATTGCACACAAGAAAGACCCATGCATTGTCCTCAAGCTGATAATTGCTCCAAATGGAGCATGTCAATTCATTCCTAGGATTCAACTAGGGTACTTAAGGAATTGAATATTGTACTTCTAAATTACTACTTCACAATTTATTTTGAAGTTGAAGTATTTGAAGTTGAAAGTATTGCGGGAGTATGGGAGTTTGGGACAGAGGATAATTTTCAATATTTGATTAATCCCTTTGTAGTAATATTCTCTATCATGACTGTGTGATTGATCAATTTTAATTTAATTACATATTTGATAATTCAATTAATCTACTAATACATATGTAATCTAAAATTTATCGGGCACTTCCACACATTTACAGAAATTTAAGTTTCACAAGTGTATAAACCAAAAGCCTCTGGCCCCCTCCCCCAAATAGAAAGTTGTGGTTAATAGCACTGCTGTAGATGCTCCAAGCATTAGGTGGAGGGTGGGTAATGGCTCCAAAATCTCCTTTTGGTTTAATAGATGGTGTTGTAAAGACACCATTGCTAGCCTGTTGGAATGTGACACCTCAAAGGATGAGTTGAACCTCCATGTTGCTGATGTGTTGGACCCTGGTGGAATCTGGAGCCTTGGAAGTATCAAAAACCCCTATTCCCAGTCCCATTAAGTTTAGAATCCTCAGTTTGCCCATTGCTAAAACTATGATAAGGAGGATGTGAAATTTTGGGAAGAACAAAGAATGGGATTTTTCCTTGTAGTCTGCTTATCATACCATTAAACAAGAAAAACTGGATACTCGTCATGGGGCAATTGGCTAGGATTTGAAAATTGAAAATTCCTCAAAAGTTGAAATTCTTCATTTGGCAATTTAATCATAATGGGTTAGTCACTAGCTCTCTGAGATTTGATAAGAAACTATTGTTCTGATAATTGTCGAATATGTGCCAGCAATAGAAAAACCCCCTATACATGTTGAGAATTCCTCATTCTCCACTCAATTCCATTCATTCTTGTATAATGATGAAATTAATTGGCTTGACTTTAATTGTCTCCAATATTTCCAAAAAATTTTGCTGGCCTACCATCTCCTTGTCTGCTTTTGGTATCATTTGGAAAACTAGGAACAAGTTTGAGGGTCAAGAGAACAGTGTTAGAGAAGTGATCTTTGCCGTGCAAAAATTTGCTAGGTCCCTAGCCTTGGCTTTCTGAGGTTCTAGGAGTGTCAAAACAAAGTGCATGATGGAGGTGAGGTGGGAGAAACCAGAGGTAGGTGGTTCAAAATCAACATGGATGGGAGCTTCCTCTCCAATTTACACATCACAGCAGCAGGAGGGCTTATTAAGATTCATCCTCTCAATAAGTAACAAATCAAATATGGTTGTGACTTATGTTTGATAAAATTCCATTAACATCTAGGTTACTTCTTCCAAACGGCTATATCCAGAGTCTAGCTGAAATGTACACAAAATTGAACTCTAATATATTGAAAGTCTTTACTTTTTGTCCATCGTATTACATTGAAATAGAATATAGTTGTGCTTATGGTCTAGACAATTTCTTCAAATAGGGCTGTGAGTGAAGTTTGTTAAAATTGTATTAAGATCTGCTGGGTTTGACTTTTTTCTGCCAAACTGCTGTGCTCAGAGTATTGCTGAAATGTAGAGAAAAATGAAAAGTCGTATGTTGTGCATGAGGGAAGCAAATTGAAAAATGAATATAGCTGTACTTTTCTGTCTGCAATCAGGGAAACTTTGCCTTTTTCTCAACACTAGTGAATAATGTGGCTTCTTGATGTCAGGGATGAAATCGGTGCCCTTTTTGACGAGCTAGTTGTGAATACGAAAAAGCTAATTCAAGCAACTTCCAGAGAGGTGGACAAGTGGAGAAGATACTGAGGTAGACGAGTACATTCTATATAATTTAATTACTTTCTATAATAGCTTGGAGTAGGTTGGAGCATAACTTAGGTTCATGAGCCTACTTGTTATAGGATATACATTAGCTTTGGCTGCCAGTAGTACTGTTTCCAGATAATGTAGATTTCAATTCCTTTCCATATGCTTGTATAGTTTGAGAAATGCATGCATTAGCTTTAAGAGGTTACAGAAATCCTCAAGAGAACGTCCAACCTTGAATGGGTTAATAAAATTCGCAAACCACCTTTTTGGCATTCTATTGCAATTGAAGTCTGCCATAAGACAACCCCCAGATGAGAGAAATATTTCAATTTGTGCACTACGAGGCATATGGTTCACAAAAATAAGGCCCACAGGCTTGAAATAATATAATTTGATTTGTTATTTGTGAAGCATCGACAATTCCAAAGTGTATTGAACTTGAATGTATCTTATACTTCGCCGTGGGGATCACTCATCAATTGCTGAGGTGGTGCTTATGAGTCATGGGTCGAAACCATTGGAAGGCCCTCAATAGAGGATTGATCATTCAACTTTTATACTACTTCCTCTTTATAACTTGTGTTCTGCCCAAGAAACAATGATGACTGTAGTATCAACATATCTTTTCTTTGATTGGTCTCTTTCTTGCACGAGTGCAATTCTTTGCCTAACGTAAAGGCCGGAAGCTGGATGAATACTGAGGTGGGTTGTGGTGTGATGCCAAACACCTATACAGCGAGCCCTTGAGCTAATAATTCTTAAAAGTTGTGATGACCATGTTTGCTGAAAGATGCTCTCTCTTTTATAAGATGTTTTGTCAAGCCATCAATACATGAATCATATGCGTTTGTTTCCATCTGAGATGTTTTAAACGGGCGTGACTCCAATATTATTAATCATAAAATTAAATAAATATTTAAATATCTATAGGATTTCAAATATAAAAACTAGAAATCATATTTAAATTCAAGATTAAAATAAAAAATTACAGAGATAGTGTACATAATAAATTTAAATTAATTTTTAATAGGCAAAAATAGAAAACGAAATATTGAAAGAAAAAAGGGACAAAAAAAAGGAGATTCATTGGGAGGTCAAAGAAGTTGGTTTTAATTACATTCGCTTTATGACTATTAATTATTTAAAAACTATTTATGAGAATTAGGAATGAAATTGATTTATGGAATTAAAAAAATATATTTTTAAATAATTTTATTCAAAATTCAACTATTTGGGTTGTTGGTTCATGGTTGGACTAGTGTAATTTAGTTGTTCTATATTTTATTAAATTGAAACAATAATTTTAAAGTTTTAAGGATTTTCTTGAGTGCTATCGTGATAGGGGGATGAAATTCACCATAAACAAACCCCAACGAAAAATTACATAATAAATAAAAAAAGAAAGAAGTACGGGCGGGCATGAGGAGCAACTAGCTTGAGATCATTGTAAGAACGTGGACACTGGACAGCACACGTTATCCAAATTTAAGGAAAATTTAAAGGTTAATATTCCACGTCAGCACCATCATCTGCAACCTCATCGCGGTCCACCTATCAAAAACCTCAATCAGATTGCGCATCTTCTCCGCAGACCAATCAAAGCAAAAGAAACAGAGTGACACTTGGCACGTCTACGTCCACAAATGCTATCTTTTTAGTTAGTGTTTCCAGTTTCCAGTTTCAAGTTTCAACTCTTCACTCTGATTCCATTCATCAACCAGTCGCTCTGTGAAATGGCTTCTCTTGCAGCGTCCCTTGGTGTCTCGGAGATGCTGGGCAACCCCCTCAGCTTCACCGGTGCATCCAGGTCTGCTCCAGCACCCTCCAGCCCCGCCACTTTCAAAACTGTGGCCCTTTTCTCCAAGAAGAAGCCAGCTGCACCTGCTCCCAAGTCTAAGCCAGCTGCGGTCTCCGTTGCCAACGAGGAGCTCGCCAAGTGGTACGGTAAGTCATCATATATGTTCTTCCCTCATTGTAGATTAAACTTATCGCCTTCTTCTTTCTTTTATATATATTTGCACCAATTAGCATGCTACAGTAGTTACTTGTTTTATTTCATTCCAGGGCCCGACAGGAGAATTTTCTTGCCTGAGGGGCTGTTGGACAGATCAGAAATCCCCGAGTACCTGACAGGGGAAGTTCCTGGAGAGTAAGTTGTCATTTCTTCCTCCCTTGACAAATCAGATAAAATATTTGCTTTCCCGGGCGCTCGGCTGGCTCTAATTGCATATGCATCTTTTCTTGTGAAAATGCAGCTATGGATATGATCCCTTTGGTCTCAGCAAGAAACCAGAAGACTTTGCCAAGTAAGTGAATCAGCTATCTGCTCTCTCTTTATTACATGGCTTTTGAACTTGTGAATATTTGAAATCACCCAAACTAAAATTTTCGAGGATATAGGTATCAAGCATATGAGCTCATTCACGCTCGATGGGCCATGCTTGGTGCCGCTGGTTTTATCATCCCTGAGGCCTTCAACAAATTTGGAGCTAATTGTGGTCCTGAAGCTGTTTGGTTCAAGGTACGTTTGCCTTGTTCTTATGTAGGTAGATCAAGAAGAAGACCAAAACCAAATAAAGTTTCTTTTCTATATATTTTCATTTAATACACTGCAAATTCCAATGTGAAGTTTTCAATATTTAAGTGAACATTCTAGATAATAAAGTTTTCCTTGTCTTTTTTGCTATGGTGTGTTTTCCTTACAACTATAGAGCAATGTTGTAACTACGAACAGTTGGCTTCCTATTTCTGAAAGATTAATCTTGTCCTAATTTTTACCACAAATAGAAGTAATATTCTTATAGAAGGTTTTGATAATTTGCGCAACTGGAGGGGTTATAATTAACTAGGAAATACAATTATATTGCATGTTACCTTTTCTCACGATCTACTAACCAATTTATGTAGACGGGTGCTCTGCTTCTTGATGGGAACACATTGAATTATTTCGGAAAGAACATCCCCATTAACCTTGTTGTTGCTGTGATTGCTGAGGTTGTACTGGTTGGCGGTGCGGAATATTACAGAATTATAAATGGCTTGGTACGTCAAACTTTTCTTTTAATGCTCTCATTAAGATATAAGTTTCGTAACTTAGTTATTTATGCCAGCTATCTCGTTTGTAATTGAGACTCCCAACTTCATGTTGCAAGTATCACTCTGGGACCTTGGGCCGTCAGATACATGCTTTTAAAGTTTTATACATAATCAGCTAGGTTTCCATGTACCTGTGCAAGAAAACTAGTAGCTCCAACTCAATATTATTTTTTCAAACTAGCCTTTTGGGGTAACTCATGTCTCATGGGTAATCCTCTGCACTGATGGCCATGGATTTTCTATCAAATGGTATTGGATGGATGGGGCCTGTTCTTAACATAGTCCATCCAAGAATTCACGTTCTATGTATATAGCTTGGTACAAACTTGACATTGATTATTATAAACAAGACATATATTTCTAGAACTTATATTTTGATGTGAATGTGGATATAAATTATGTAGGATCTGGAGGACAAGCTTCACCCTGGTGGTCCTTTTGATCCATTGGGACTGGCAAAAGATCCAGACCAAGCTGCAATATTGAAGGTGAAGGAGATCAAGAATGGTAGGCTAGCCATGTTTGCTATGCTTGGGTTCTACTTCCAGGCTTATGTCACTGGAAAAGGTCCCGTTGAAAACCTTGCAGCACACTTGAGTGATCCTTTTGGCAACAACTTGCTGACTGTTATTGCCGGATCAGCTGAAAGAGCTCCTACTCTGTAACTCTTAACGCCAGTTTCTGAAATCTTGAATCTTTGTATAATCCAGTGAAATATTTCAAGGCAATTGGAGACCTTCTTTTACTTATAGAGCTGTGAGCCCAGTCACATTCTCCAATTAAATTAATACCTTCAAGATCATTCAGTTATAAATACCTCATCCATTCTTCATTTATGAAAGTTGACTATTATTCTATTAACAATTCCAGTTCATAAATTTGTTACCTATTCTTAAGGTAAGAGATTTTCACTTTTGGATAGTTTTCGCTGGAATCGTAGCTTTTCTAAGTGCATTTAATTGGTATAATGCATGTCAGAATCTCAGTGACATCACGTACTGCTTAAAAAAAAATTGACTACTCAAAACCTTACCAAATCATTATCCAATTACCATATAATTTGAGTCAAATTAAATACAAAGAAAAAGAAAAGAAGGTACAAATAATGATAAACAGCCATGAAAATGAATTTGGTATCATGTTTCCGATTCCATGCTAATGGAAAAGCGTTCATCTCTACTTTCCATAAGCCCAAAAGTCCATCTCGCTTCGTAAAGATAATTGATTGATTTGGTTGATAGAGGAGGTGGGATTTGCATCCTGGTGATGGGAAGTAGTAATTACAAGGCGATCCCATTCGTTCAAATTCTGATCATCTCTGGGTACCATGGTTTGAGAAGATTGATCGCATTCGATTCCGGGCTCGCAAGCTTGGTAACCTCCAGGTGCTGCTGGACTTGCACTTGGCTCACAATCATCTATGGTGCTGGTGTTGGGGTTGGGGTTGGAGGACATGAACTGCTTCACCTGCATCGTGATCACATGAGTGGGTGACGTCTGGTTATGATGATGATGATGATCATAATCTGCAGTAGTAGACGTAGTAGTAGGGAGAGTTGACAAATTATGATGATGATGATCGTAACTACTGCTAGTAGTACTGCTTAACATTAATGGCTTAATTAGGTGGTTGTGGGTACTGGTCGAGATGAAATTCTGGGCTTCAAGTTGTGGATATTGATGATGTGGGGGCACTGGGATATGAGAATAGTTTAAATCAGCGTGCTGTTGATGCAGCAAATACTGATTTATACTGTTAGTATTGTTTCTTTGTGTGAAGAGGGGTCGAGATTGGCTCGATGCACTTGCACTGCTCATGTTGAGCTGATCGCAGCTATTCATCATCATCATTCCACTACCATTATGCCCTCCTCCTCCTTCACTATGCCCCCCAACTTTGAATAGGTTCTTCTTTTTGAATACTCGACAAATAACCCATCCATCCTCCTGATGATGAAAATATATAAATGCACATCATCATCATCATATATTCATGCATGTATATATATATATATACCTAGCAAGCTCTAATTTTTCTTTAAATATCTGTTTGTCTTAATTTGTGTGTGCGCGCGCGCATACTTACAGTTGGTTGAGGATCATTATCAGAATCTTCAAGCCTGTATTCATGCATAATCCAGTCAGTCTTTTGGCCGTGGGGAGCTCTACCACGGTAGAACACAAGAGTTTTCCTCATTCCAATCTTCTTGAAGCTGTTCCTTATGCATTTGTCTCTGCCTGTTGCTTTCCAGAATCCCGCACTTGTGGCTCTGTTGGTCCTCGAACCTGTCGGATACTTTCTGTCCTTGTGGCTGAAAAAGTACCATTCATTCTGTGGAGTTGACCCGATCTTACACCTCTCTGTATGTATATATATATATATCCAAATTGAATCATATCATATATGTGCGTGAAATAAAGAAACAGAGCAAATATTAACTATATATGGATGGCCAGGACAAGATTATTTAAACTTAAAAATCATACAGAATTATTGTTAAAAATTAACTGGCTAGCTAGCTAGAATATTGAAAATGAATTAATACTACGTTGAATATAACTAAAGTTAATTCATCATGCTTTCAATTTAAATAATTAGATGAATTGCAGGTAAGTGCTGTTAATTTACCTTGTAGCTCCCAGGGTTCTATCTTATTCAAATCCACTTCCCTTATGACCTCCATATCGAACTTTTGAAATGAAACTTTCTTCTTCAAGTAGAAGTGCAGAAGCTCCTCGTCCGTCGGGTGAAACCGGAATCCCGGCGGAACTCCACCGCCTCCTGCAGATGAACCCGCCATGTCTAGCTATAAAACTGCCTGCAGCTCTTGCCAATTATATATGTGCATGCACTCTTCCACTCATATATACTCGCACCATCTCATCAGAAATGATCAATTTATCCACGCGAAAGCTACATACCCAGCTTGCATATATACATAGTATTTCGTTTCATATATGCATCTTGCATGCCTAAGTGTCAACTGTCAACCTGGTTATTGTATTGTGTGCGGGGGGGGATAGTTGACGGCCGGTGGCGCCGCCGCCGGGACTGCTTAAAGCTAACGTAAAAGGCAAGTTAAAGCAACTCAAACCTCTTAATACGTATAGACAACTGTTATATATTCCCGCTTGGCTGCAGCAATTTTATGTAAAACCATATATATATATATATACACTCTTTTTTTTTTTTATTCTTTTCTTTTGAAGAAATTATAATTAACTAATGTCAATTTTAATTTTCTTAAACAACTGCAAGTATCAATTCAGGAAAACAAAAGAAGTAAATGGAGAGTCGACCTGATTAAATTGAAACTTGAAAAACATCAAGTTAATTACTTGTTTTTACCACCAGAATGAATAATTCGAGTAAGCATTTATATACTAATGGTCATCCATTTATTGATCGAGCAACAAATTATAAAAACTTTTTATTGGTCTAAATTGATAAAAATAAAAGTCATGATCGAAAAGAAAGAGTAATAAAAAGAAATTATTAAAATGAAAGTCAAACCGAACAAGGTGCGGATGATGCATTCCACTTGCTCCATTCCAAAAAGGGTTGTAATTTACTAGTAATTAAATTCAAGAAACAATCCCGAGGAAATAACAAAGTGTAGGGATATTTGATTGCTCGTAAAGCAAGGTTAATTAAGCAAAAAGAAAAAACAAGTGCTAGATATATAGCTAGCCAGCCTTCTAGGGATTAATTAGTGTAATTGAAAATTAATGCATTAATATTAGTATTAAGAAAGGGGTTTGAGGTCTTAATAATAATAATAAAGAGATGGAGACGCATTCGCCATAGCCAGCTCGGGATCCGCACATGTACATAGGATTAATATTACCTTTGATCCAGGAAGTTTCATCTCTGATCCATCAATATATATTTATATACTAATTGCTAGCTATATCATTAATTGATTAGGTTTCACACTAGCTAACTTAATTGGTTTTCTTAATTTCGCCATTTTCATTATTAATTAATGTTAGTTATTAATTAGTACTTCAACGATTATATATATATATATATATATATGTTGCTTAAGCTGTATATATATATATATATAGCTGCTTAGACTAATTAATTATAATCAACGTATTATCATCATTTGATGATTAATTGGTTTCCCACGGATTTTTTACTTAACAGATTTTAGCTAGCTAGCTAGCTATATATATATATATGTATATATTCATCACACACAACACACATATATACTTCCGATTAATGTGAGATATATCATTAATGCAATTTACATCTCACATCAGTGCAATTTACGGATGAAATTCGAAGGGAATTAATTCTTAGATTTGTATAACAAATTGAAATATCACTATCGTATAAATTTCACTAGCGTTAATTAAACATTGTTATATATATGTACAACTGAAAGGACATATATCCCGCAATTAATTGATTCTAGTTTGTCTCTTCATCGAATTGTCCATATGTGTGTGCATATATATAAGGACGTTAGAGTAAGAGATTTAATTCTAGTTGTGATGTCAATTTGAACAACTGCCGCCAGATCATTAATTCTGACCTAAGAATTTATGTCTTAAGCATATAATTATGTAACAAAGAAATCCAACAACATTTAATTTGAACGTAAATTCACACATTAATTTCCTTGTAATGTATCTGCGATCGAATAGTCAGTCAATGTTTTTGCATATATATATCTATATATGGAGACTCGGGTGTCCTGGCTGGCTAGCTAGCTAGCTGCAAATTAATTAATCATATAACAACATTCCAAATGGCTCCATCACCTTCTCCACATGCATTATGCACTTTTTTCATCCTCTCTACTGATTTGCATATCCCACTGCATTGCCAATCAAATGATGCCACGCAAAGGTTCCCCGCATGAGATTTGAACTCGCAATCTATATATGCATACATATTTATATTTTTACAAGAAAGAAAATTGGAGAACAAATTAATATACAACAAATAAATGGTAAAAAAAAATATGACCATGAAGAAATAGTAATAATAATAATAATACATTCGTGGTAGTTCTTTTTCAATTAGTCGTTGAGGCTTGAATTGGGATTGGGATTGGGATTGGAATTGGTAATTAAGTACCTGGTGGCGTTCCACAGCACATAGAATGGTCGTCGACATGTTGGACTTCCAACCCAATGAACCATGAACCCAGGGAAACGTCCTCGTTCGCATATCGATGGAGGATGCCTCTGTGCAAAAATCATGATCGCCACATTAATTCGTTAATTCTCAATTCTTCGATCTCTCATGGCACTGGCAATCAAATCAACGAAGTAATTTCTAACACTAGTACTGCTTAATTAGTACTTACGAATTGATGGAAATATAAGTGGCCAGGTCCTTGGAGATCGCATATATTTGACCCGTGGCATGCCTGAAATATTTGTTCCCTTCTTCCCCAAATTTCCAGTACTCTGGCTCGTGATACTTCACTCCTCTGCAATTGATTCATTAATTAATATGCATGCATGCATGCATGCACTCAGGACTATAATTACATGCATGCATGCTCAAAATTCTGCTTTCAGAATTTCATTCATTAATTTCCAACTACTCACTTCTGAGAAAGGACTGGTCCAGACTTCATGCAGCCGATATAAACCCTCGGCTTTGATCTGTGCTTGGCAAGCGTGCTCACTAGCATACCTGAACGTACGTACATGATCGAAACAAATTAATTAATCCGCGGCTTTATATATTTTTAATTTTTTAGGAATTAGCTGGTACGTAGCTAGCTACGTTAGTGCATATGCATGCATCGATGATGATCGAAGTAATATTGTAATTACCCAAATTGACATGAACATCATCGTCAACCTTAACATAGAATTCTGCATCCCAGATTGTGACAGCCGTAGAGAAAAACAATCGAGTTTTAGTAGAAAGCTCGTGGTAGCCTTCTACATGATTGAGCCGAAGGAAGTCTTTGTGCTCTGCGTCCTCATCCTCAATTGATCTATCGAGAACCCCACCAGCTGCCGCACTGTGCCCTATCACAAATCGCAACACCACTCCTTTTTCCTTCTCCAGCTTCTTCAGTTGCTCTCCTGCAGATAGATATACATAATCCAAAACCAATTAATATGCATACTTTTTAGGGGCTAAGCCTAGGACAAGAGGATAATTACAATATAAAAATACCTTTAAGCATCCATGTTTCTCGTAGAGAGTCTCTTCGTTTCTTGCTGCTGAAAGCAGTATTGATTCCTATAACTACAAAAGCCCTGCGAAGACCAGTGCGATTGGACGCTCTTTGTCGCGCCCCTTCTCCAGCTGCCATCTTGTTTGTTCGGGCCGCAGCCAGTTCCATCTCCAACATCGATACAGTTTTATCAAGTGATCTGCTCAAAACCAAAATCATGCATAAAAATCATTATTTAATAACATGAATTGGGTGACCTTGAATGTGTGTGTATATATATATATATATAGTTTCATACTTACTTGATGGCCTGATGTGTCTTGATGACTTCCCCCATGATATCTCTTGAATTCTGTTCAACCAATTTCTAAGCAAAGAAAAAGTAGATGATGATGATGTTGATGATGATGATGATGATGATGCGGTTAGCATCCAAATCAATTAAAACAAATTATCCTAGAAACACCTAAAGCAAATTAACAGGTTAACTGATATGTATATATATCGGGCAGGAGAGTTGATCAAGAGAGCAAATTTTGGACTTACACGCTTGTGATCACATTCATGCGTAGCTGTAGCAGCATTGAGCTTCTCCATATGTTTGGGGATTAGGTGATGAGCATGGTCAGAAGGGCGTGGCCTGGTCTGTGTTGTAAAAAGTGATCCTGCAAGAAAGCTACCAATACATAAGGCAAAGATAATCTTCCCCGAAACTGATTTTCCCCGCATTTTCTTATTATTATTGTTATTGTTCTCGCTGTTGAGCTGCAAGGACGAAAACATTGAAACCATATGCCACAATACAGAAATCGGCTTCTTCTCCACCAGCAGCAACCTATTGCTTTCTGATCTTGCGATGCTCTGTATGGGCAACAGAATGTTATGCGATTATGATTGTGCTGGTTCCAACTAATTATATAACTTTATCAAAGCCATCATCTACGTGTATACCTAGTACTAATTGTCTGTGGAAAGCCTTGCGTTAACTGTATAGCTAAAATATAAAAACAAAGAAAGCTACATTGATCAAAAACGTTAATAGCCATTGAAAACTTCTGGCTCTGAATAGCCATACAGCATATATTCCCAAACATGTCATGTCTGAGGATGTGGGATGTCGAGGTAAATGCAATCAAAAGGCAATGGAAACAAGTATGTTGGGTAAAGAATTTTATGCTTGTGCAAGGAAACAACTCAAAGAATTTCCAATTGTAGTGTGTTTGAGCCTGAATCTTGAAATAGGGAAAGTCCATGCCAATTTCTCATTTTTCCATTGATTTTGATTCATTGAAGGGTACCATTTTTTTATTCCAGGTAAGATAACTGGTAAATATAATTTAATGCAGTTGGATTGTTAACCACTATCTTCCTATTGTTGATGGTTGTAACCACATGCAATGTCAGGCGATTTGGCCAAGCATTAAGTAATGACGAGACCAGTTCTAACGAGGTCAAGAAAATGCTCCATTTATGCAGCTCTGATATATGCAACGTTTCTGGCTGGTAATGCATAGCCTTGGTAACTAGCAAACAATGATGAATGAATGAATGGATGGATGGATGAAAATATATGTGCGTACATCAAATGCTACATATGTATAGCCTTTTCTTTAAAAAAAATAAAAAAAATTGGAATTTGCATAATGATAGAAGAGAGCTAGCAAAACAGTAATTGATCAGTACCTGGAGATAATGACATCAATCATTAGGATCACCAAGCAAATTGGTCGAATATGTGGTTTACATCAGGAGGAAGAAGATGTTGAAGTGGACGTTGGTTGACGGAAATATTTTTACTTCATTTAGAATTATTTAGATGCTATGGCTGGCTTTTATTAGATGATGAGATGAAACTTCTGCTTGGAAAGGGTGGCAGTTCAATCATGTTGTTTTCGTGTTTCAACAAACTGACTACTCCAAACTACAAATGCCGATGGAAATTTCAAAATTCCGCTCTTCACTCTCTTGTTTCATACGAACATCATCTGCTTTTCACATATTTAATTCAGAGACAAAGCAAAGTTTTTAAGTTTAGCATTCGTGGAATCTGGAAAACATTGCCCGGTATTTAGAGGCCGGGTTTTGTGCCATGTGTTAGTGATGACTGAATTAAGATGAGTAAGACCAAGAATTAACCTGAAACTGAAGCGTAATACTCGCTGAGCAATTATGTTAAAGAAGATCTAATTGGCAAGAAAACAAGAGCTAAAATCCACTTGGTAAGCCGTGTCTCCTCCTTTTCATGTAATGGAAGAAGTGGTGATTTTACATTGTCATAATTCATGTTAGGTGTATGACTTTCAGGGAATTCAATGACATGTTAAGTAAATGCTTAGTGTACAGAATCTCAACAAAAAGCAATGGTCCATATGTTTACTACTTGAAGGTTCACATATATAGAGGATAGAAGAGTGAACTGAAATGTGTGTTTGTGAAGACACCAAAGATAGAAATCAGCCAATACAAAAAGACCCTGTGATTGTATGTACGAAACGAAAAACAGGAAACTTTTTCTTAAGTTTTGTATTGAAATTAAGACAACATATCATGCCATAAGATAATCATGTTTATTCAATTGACATAGTTAGACAACGGTAAAAGAGATTTTGCTTAGATGGATCATAGCTTGTGGTTTCATTGTAGATTTTTATGCATGAGACTGGATCATAAATAAATATCATATAAAATTAGTATTCTCCGGTGTTTTCTAACTGTTGCCATAACCTGTGATCAGATTTTGGATCAATTGAACAATGATCTAGAAACAGGTTATAATTTCAGGTTACACTCATGTAATGTAGTATAAATTGTTAGTTCTGTTTTTCCATCAAAACGATTGATAGAAGATCCTAATCCACATAGAAAAAGTACAAAATAGAATTGTATTAGGAGGAGTGTTGGACCCTGTAAGCTGTCATTATTATTATAGCAAATAATGCATCAGTTGTTCAGTTTAGGCGTAGTCTTTTTACGTGAGTCTTAGGAATTTTATAGATCTTGTTGAGTAGAATTTGATTGAGGAGGAGCAGGTTTTATTAGTCGTAGAAAAGAAATTGATGAATAAATAAAAAAAAAAAAAAATTCCTTGAATTTCTTCTATTTTACTATACCGGAAGGAAAAATTGGTTAACGAAGTTAATTTTATCATCGATGGGCAGGAACATGTGCGAGACATGTTCCATTGTGGAGATTAAAAGTGATGGTGGAAGAGTAAAATGAAGGGGACACAATTTGGAGCTCCCAATAACTATGTTTCTTGCTGTTTGAACCTGTCATTTTCTTTTACTACCTTTAATCAAGGGTGGTTAGAAAGCAAGAATTTATATGCCATAGATCCATCATTACAAATGCTTTAGTAAATTAGGACTCTGCTTTTAACTAAAGCACATACCCCACCACTTGCTGACTTACGTGCTGAGACATGTTTTGAAGAACGCATAAAGCTTAGAGTAAGCAATGAATCTGATTGATGATGGTTTTAGACCTAACTTTCCTGTAATTTTGGGACCCTTCAATGTCCAACTTAACATTCAATATATATTACAAGAAAAGATGGAAACACGATATATATATATATATATATATATGAAAAAGGCATGCATGTCGACCTAGCAGGTGCGGGTTCACTTATAAGAACGCGCATCGAGGTTATGATTTATATATATATATATATATATTTATATATTAATCTCTAATTCTGGGGCATCTTTTTCAGGTACAGTACGCAGTCATCAATCTATTGGTAAAGCACGAAAACAAAGAACAAGAGTATTTCTTTCTAAAGCCTGATGATACTACTGGCTACTTCTGTAATTACTAGATATTGTTGCTATTGTTGTTTAATAAATTATTATTAGCTAGCACTGATGGAGTTTGTTTCTCTAGGTCCTGTACCAATTCAGGAGCCTCAAGTGGTGAAGTATGTAATACAGATGGATTGCAAGAATACCATCTTGACCAGAAAAGATAATTGAAGAAGTTGATGAGGCTGAGTGCAGCTAGCAACCAATAGAACAGGTCAAGCCTGTCCTTGTTGAGGTCATTGTCACTCAGCCAACCACCTCCAGAACTTGTTGAAGTTACTTTGTTCACTAAAGAAACCAAAAGGGAGCTCAGATAAAATCCAAATGAGTACGAACAGTAAGTCATGGCTGTTAGGAAGGATTGCATCCCTTGTATTGATTGTTTATAGAAAAACTCGATCAGTCCCACCGCTGTGAACATCTCAGAGAGCCCAAAAATCAGAAACTGTGGAGCAATCCAGAAAATGGACAGCGATTTGTTTAACTTCAAGGCTGAGTTTCTTCTCTCATGCTCAACAATTGCAGCTGAAACCATAGAGAAAGTCGCAATACAAAGGCCAGTCCCAACTCTTTGGAGAGGGGAGATTCCCGAATCCTTTTTAGTAATTCGCCTTGCAACCGGGACAAATGCAGTCTCATAAAGGGGAACCACAAAGATGAGCATTATGTAAGGTATGGACTGCAGAGACGCAGGAGGGATTCGGAAATTATGAGTGAGATGAGTGTTCATGGAAGTTCCCTGTTGGACTGAGAATGTTTGGAGCTGAGCCAAGATGGTGTTAAAGATGATAGTGCAAGCAAATATTGGTACTACAGACAGGAGTATTTTCACTTGCTCCACTTGTGATACACTGCAAAGCCTCCATGGACTTTCCCTCGCCTCATTGCCGTTTTGGATTTTGATGCAGGCTTTATCAAGGAACCTGAAATATTGTAATTATTCAAAACACAACTGATCCATGATCCTAACACTGTTATACAATTAAGTCCTTCATATATAGCAACAGCATTCAAATTAAAAAAAGCCAACTTTTATCTCTAATTTGTTCTTCTCCAATTCTGATGAAGTTAATATTTATTGTACAGTTGAACATGAATATCATATCCCACCTGAACTTTTCAGTGTGAATGAGTGTGACATTGTTAGATATCGTCCCAGATGCATGTTGGGGGTTTATGATGTCACTACGGTGCAGCATCTCGGAATTTGACGGGCAGATTTGCTTTCTCTTTGATATTGCTGCTACAAAAACCTGTTGAAGAAAGAAGCCTCATAATGAGAATTATTTTCCGCAAAAGTTGAAAAAGATGGATTTTTCCGCTTAATTACGCGTTAAGCTTAATGTGTTTTAAGGCCACACGCACCACTCCTGATGTATCGGTTGGGTCCATATAAGGACAGTAATGTTATATTGAAATATGGATTAGTGAAAAGCTAGCTGTTGAGTGAGGAGTACATAATTTACTGCTGCAAGAAATCAAGTGCTCCGAATTAGCTAGTCTACCACACCAAGTATATCAGAGAGAGACTGACAGACAGAGAGAGGAAGAAGATTTTACCTGGGCTATTGGTGTGAATATGCTTCCACGGGGTGGGCTATTTCTGTATACGAGCGACCCAGAAATCAAGCAAATTAAGCCTACAGCCATGGCAGCGGCGGAAACTCCAAAGCCAACGTCCATTCCGTAATGGGTTTGAACCCATACGAGAAGAGTGAGCGCAACAAGCTCACCGGTGCAGAAGGCGAAATATGCGCAGTTGAAGAAAGTGGAAAGCTTCTTGGACTGCTTCACATCGTGCTTCGCAAACTGATCTGCTCCATGCGAGATTATGTTGGGCTTCAAACAACCACTCCCCAGAGCCACCAGGTAAAGCGCCCCGTAGAATATCCATGCCTTGTACCCTTTCACTTGTTCACAACCACCTCCCACACCCGTTCCCGTGCTGCACTTTGCAGGTCGCAGTTCCCCAACATGGGCTTGTATTGACAGTAATATGAATCCCTGCCATCATCAAGAGTATTTATATGCATATTTTTATAAATCGAAAGTTAGCTAGCTAGCTCGGAAATTGTGAGCATGCATTGCAAATTTATGCTATATACTTACGGAGAGCTCCACAAATCCGAAGATGAGCATGGTCCAGAAGCTCCCGAGGTAAGAATCAGAGAGAAATCCACCGAAGAGGGAGAGCAGAAAAATAGTTCCAACGAAGTTTGTAACTGTGTTTGCCGACTTGGACAAGGAAAAGTGCATCTCGTTGAACACATAAATTATGAGGTTATTCCCCACAGCAGCAATAGCCATCATCTCAAAGGCTTGAAGTCCTGATTGATAGAGAAAGATATATATGTGTGCATTCATTAATTGTTAGACAACCAAGAATTTATCCAACTACTTAAATCAATCTGTTGTTGAAATAATTAAATGATAGTACGTACCAACCAAGCATTGGATTTGAAACATTAATTTGAGTGCAAGCTAGCAATAAATTTAGGTGATTGAGCACTCACAGTCGCAGCTACATTAAGATAATGCTACCGACCACACACTCCACTCCATTGCCTCTAGCTAAATAGCTAGCTAGCTGATCCACTAAAATTTTAGTAAACTATATAAACTACAAAGCTGATCATCAAAAAAAGTTGTATTGGGATGTGTTTGTTCAAAACAAAATACAGAGTGGATATTCATTAATTTCAGAATTTAAAATCAAATGATTCCATCAGTGATCAGAAATATTGAGACATATATTTTAGCAGCAACAAATTGGAGGCCTTAGTTGAGCTGAGCATCCATATATATACTCTGAAAGTGCATGAACATAATTAGTGAGTGTGTGTGTGTGTGTGTGTGTGTGTGTGTGTTGTGGAAGAGAGAAAATTGGAATGAAGGAGACAGACCTAATACGAAAAGAGCAGCAGTCATTCCACCATGTTTATCAGGTTTGCAAGGTCTCCCTCTCCAATCCGTGGACATAAGATCATCAGGAAATTCTGATCCTTTGGGATCCTCCTTCGTGTCTTCTCTATCCATGCTAATTTAGTTCCTTTCTGTCTCTCTGTTTTTCCCTGTAAAGAAGACAACACAATGTTTGCTTTTTAACACACAAGAATATCCTCTAGCTGTTAATCACAAATCTCAAATCAAAGGCCAACAAAACTACCTAGCTAGCTCTTTTCTTTCTTCATAAAGGTTCTTTACTGATTCTGAGACAAACTCCCAAGCAGATTTTGGCTCAGTATTTATAATGTCCTCCGCATATCCTGCCCATCTTCCTCGTTTCCCCATTTTTTCTTTTCAGCCCAGTTGACTTTGCTGTAGTGGGGTGGCCCACTTGCCACAAAATTCAGCAAAGTACTCGGCCTTCAGTCCCCACCATGATCACAAGGATATAAGTATATATACACATTAAACACACACACACACACACACAGATAGTGTCCTGCTCCTGTCCCAAAGTTTGCATCAACCACCACAGAGCTGCATAGTTTGGGGAACCATCAAACCTTATTTGTCAATGTCCCCCAATTCAAACACCTACATATAGCAATTGCACCATCATTCTGGTTAATTTGTATTATATGTTGTGGGCCGGAGCATGTGTAAGTTTATTGGCAGTGGAGCGTCAATCCCCCCACACTTGTTTGCTTCGTTTGTGTACTCGTGATCATAAGCTGGTTGAAAATTTTGTCCTGCTGCAATTGCAAACTTTCAATTTCTTCCACTGCAAAATATTTCTATTGCCGATGGGTCATTTTCATGCACATCTATGAAGATATTGTCCAAAAGTAAACTACCCACGCTACCTACACATGCAACCGCACCCCCTCTCCCCCTCCCCCTCTCTCTTTCTTTTTTTTTCCTCAATGAACGTCCACTGATAAGATTCAAATTAAAGACAAATCTTGCAACAAATGTATTTACATATGTAAGTATATATTTATATGTCTGTGAATGTACGAGTGGATGCTGCTGCAAGTGGAGGTCTGTCATCATAATGTGCCCCCTTCCAGAACCCAGATTTATATAGTGCATCCGGCTGTTAGAAGGTCAAACAACAAGACTCTGTATCACACACACACACACACAAACACATTGATGTATTAATTAAAAACTGAAATTTGTATACGTACAAACTCAAGCAAAGGCAAGAACTTTTGAGATGCCAAAAGGAAAAGGAGCAGCCCGTCCAACACACCTCCACCCATATGATTTTCATTAGTACATACAATGAATCAAATCCATTATATAAATTTACGCCATCCATGGGCGTCCATATGTGATTAATTATATATAAGTAATTCGATTTTGTCAAAAATAAAAAAATGACATAAATCTGCGGCAGCAGCCGCCTGGCTAGCTGCTTTCTTCTCATACACATAAATATATATATATATATATATGGTGCTGACTGTTGATACCTTTTTAATAAGTTAAATTTGCATAGCCATTCCTCAAGTGGATTTACATTATTTTTTTGGAGTACCTTGATCAGTAAGTACCTTAGCTAACGATGATTGACAAGTGACCAAATGCCAATTCACATAATCAAGGAGGCATCATCATCAACACTTCCTCAGTGGCAAGGTTTGACGACAATCTTTTTTTTTTTTTTTTCTGTAATAATACACTTTGACAATACGTAGCTAATAATAATTTTGCAATAATTAATTTACCAATATTGAAAGGAAATGAAATCAAAATTAAATTGGCTTTTGGATTTGTTTTCTTCTATTTAAGTTTATATATAAATGTTGAGGTGTATAATAAATAACAGTGTTGAGAGCAATATTAATTGTATAATCATGAGATGAGGATATTTTAATTAGTGAATATTAAGGATTTAATAATTAAAAATATTTTTGAATGTTCAAGGTAATAATTATATCGATTTGATGTAAGAATTATGATTAAAGATCTGTATTGAAAACATTATAGAATAAATTAAATGTTCACATGAATTTTGCTGCTGTGTTGGTAGAGAGAAAATTCATGCTTCCAAAATGTCAAATGTCATGGACGTTACGCGGGGCAGTCTAAAATTAGGAAAAAGTTGTGGAGAAAAGGAGGATATTATGGAGCTTGCTTAATGCTTACATAATGAATACAAAGATGCCGTTACAAATGGATAAACCATTAAAATTTATCAATTATCTACGGCCACTCTAAAATTCATTAATTAATTAAGGTCACTTCTTTAATTACCACCGTGTGTGTGTGTGTGTGGTGGTGAATATCCCTTTCACAATCGTTCTAGCCAACATTCCCGTCGACCAGCAGGATATATATACATATATATTCAAAATTAATTAGAGGAGAGATGGGTGCAAGTGCAGCAGTGCTTAGGAAATGGTTTTTGTTGGTGATTATCAGTTTATTGTTGATGGAAGCGTTGGTTGCTAATGTAGCCATGTGCTCATCCACCACTTCTAGTGCTGCTAGTGAAGATGATGATGAAGATCATCATGACGACGAGGATTCACAAGTAGAATTAGGTAGTGGTGGTGGTGGTGGTGGTGGGTCGAATTATACAGCCACACAGGCCACGGCACTGTTCGTTTTTGGTGACTCATTGGTAGATGATGGGAATAACAATTTCCTCAACTCTATCGCCAAATCAAATTACTATCCCTATGGTGTCGATTCTGACAGAGGTCCAACCGGCAGATTCTCCAATGGAAATACTTTTGTTGATTATCTTGGTACCCTACCTAACCACCTGCATATATATATATATATATATATATGCATCACTCCAACCATACATCTTAATCGATCAGTACTTACTATATATATACATGTATGGCTTGTATGTATCAATATGAGTGCATAACAAATGATTCTTAATCAATTAATGGAATATTTCACCTGCAGGAGCGTGGTTGGGCATAGCAGCACCTCCTCCGTTTGCAGATCCCACCACTACTGGTGCTAGAATTCTCGGGGGAGTTAATTATGCTTCTGCAGCTGCTGGCATCCTCGATGAAACTGGCCAACACTATGTACGTAATATATACTACTACTATACTACTGTTACTAGCACTATATAGCTACTCTATATACCATATGTACCACTGTTGCGCTACGTACTTTATATATATATTGCACTTCACTTAATTATTAAGTTTCAAGAATTTAGTTAATTTTAATTAATGATTATGCATGATGAAAAAGATGATGATGATGATGGTTATTTTAATTAGACTATATATATAATTAGGGACAAAGGTACTCTTTGAGTCAACAAGTGATAAATTTTGAAACGACATTGAGTCAGCTAAAGACGATGATGAGCGGAACAAAGTTGAGTAAGTACCTGTCAAAAGCCATAGTTGTGCTGGTTTTTGGGAGCGATGACTACATCAACAACTATCTATTGCCTGCCCTCTATCCCTCTAGCTTCAATTACAATCCCTCCCAGTTCGCCAACCTTCTTCTCAACCACTACGCGCGACAACTCATCGCACTCTACGGCGTTGGCCTCCACAAATTTTTCGTGGCGGGAATAGGGCCATTGGGATGCATCCCAAACCAGCTGGCCACGGGACAGGCCCCTCCAGGAAGGTGTGTTGAATATGTCAACCAATTGCTGGGCCCGTTCAACCGAGGTCTTCTGTCCCTTGTTAATATCCTCAACAACGGCACCCACCCAGGATCCTTGTTTGTCTACGGCAACAGTTACGGTGCAATTGGAGACATACTGAACAATCCAGAGAGATACGGGTTCAAGGTTGTCGACAGAGGATGTTGCGGGATAGGGAGGAACCAGGGACAGATGACCTGCATGCCATGGCTTCCTCCCTGTTCCAACAGGAATCAGTATGTCTTCTGGGATGCCTTCCATCCAACCCAAAACGTTGATGCTATCCTTGCTCACAGGGCTTATTCCGGACCTCCTTCTGAATGCTACCCCGTCAACGTTCAACAATTGGCTCTTATTAATTTGTCCTGATCCACCATTTCAGAGCTTATAATTCTCTTAATTCATCAACGTCCTCAACATGCATGTTTTTCTTTTCATGTACCTTTGTGATGCTGTCGTACTCCTTTTTCTCTTGCCTTGGTACGCATGCATGACCGTGCTTTCAAGATTAATGTTATAAGTTCACAACATGTACGTATTTTATGAAAACTCAACTGCTCTTTGTCACATAATTAAATACGTGCTACTCTTTATCTTTAATGAACGGGCCACAAATTACTAAATGATGATGTGGCATCAACAGCGAAACAACTTTCATGCCAACCAATTAATATTTAATTTGGAGTCTTGAATGGTGTAGGAACGCAATTGATAGTTCCGAGAGAGCAAGTTTTTATGGAGTTACTTAACTATTAGTCTATTAAATGAGGATGAGGATTGACTACATTTGTACAATCCACAACTTGCTTTTGTTCAATCATGACAGGTTGGGTCAACCCATTACATTTTAAAAGCTACTGAAAGGTGGGGGGAAGAAAAAGAAAAAGGCGATCAAATGATCATGTGAAAAGTAGGTTTTTCAATGGTTAATTGCTTCACATCTTACGAATATTAGCCAGTCCGAAGCAGTGTTAACATAAATCGATTTTACCTTTTGAAGTCTTACCCGTTGGGGGGTCTGAGAAGGTCTGGGTGCAGCAAACCATGAAGACCCCCCAAAAAAATAAAATAAAAAATAAAAAAGACAAAGGGTGACATCATTGGGGCTTCAGGCCCAAATTGAAACGGATTTCTATAGGGTTGTCAATGGGTTGGATTTAAATTGGATCAAAATAATTCGAATTTAAACCCGATAAAAGATATGCATAATCGAATGCGAATCCGAGCCCTATAGGATTTATCCATGCCAATTTCATGTCCGGATTCGATAAAAATCTGAAACATCTAGGAAAATCCGATCGGTACTTTAAATTTTTATATTATTAGAAAGAACCATTTTATAATGCATGTTATATGAAATTTCAAGATTACCTTTTAATCCAAATATAGTATTTACAAAGTAAAGAGAATTCAAATTTAATTTTTTTTTATAACTTTTTATCATATTATTGCAAAAACTAAAGATTTAAGGCAAAATCCATGGGGATTGTATCAAATTGATCATTCGGTAATGTAAATTTTACAGTGCATATATCATTATAAATTATGTATTTGGGCTATAATATGAAATATACGTATATATAATTACTTTATTAAATTAATTACTTCAAAGAAATAAAAAAAATTAGGGCATTATTAGTTATAATATCACATATATTGCATTCCAGTCAAAAGTCTCCATTAATATAATTTATACTATATAATTACTAATTTAATAATATATTTAATAAAATTCGAATTCGGATCTTTATCGAATTGGATTGTATAATTCTATATCTGATCTACTTATTTCGAATTATGAATATTTATAATTGAACCTGATCAATTAAATATTTTAATCGAATAAAAATTCTAAAATTCGAATCATGTTCTAATTAAAATCCGATCCATTGACAGCTCTAGATTTCTGATGCTATTGGCTATTGGGCCTTCATTCAGAGACTGAGGCCCTATTTGGCCCAAATTGGATGAAACGTTGTTGTGGAAATGAGCCAATTCCCTACGCCATGTGATCCAAAATTGGATTCGTATTCAAATTTCAATCTGTTGTCGGTTGTTGACCAGGCCCCTTGCGGAAGCCCGTTAAGCATCTCGATGTTAAATTTGTCATTATAAATTTATACTACAGTGAGCAAGGAAAGAAAGAATGTACGGGAATACGAGGGGGCAAACTGTACTAGTCCGTCCTCCTCTCTTCTCCGGCACCATTTTCCAATTAATAAGTATTTAGGTCAGCCTTCAGGCAAAGCAGAGCAGAAAGATCAATCATGGCATCCAGAAATTCCTTGTCAAAATTTACTAAAAGTTACTGCTTTCATTTGCGCCTTCGTCGTTTCTCCGCCAAGCCCTTTGATTCTTCTTCGTCCTCCTCTCCTCTCAACACAAGTAACAGTAGTAAACCGCACCAAGAAACAAATTTTGGAACTGAAGATGATACCGTGCCCACTTCCGGAATAAACAGACCGCTTTCTCAAACTCTGAAAGAGTTGAACAAGAAAGTGCCCGAATCCCTCCTCAGGCTCCGCACTGAACCTGCTGGCTTCTCCATCAAATACATCCCCTGGTTTTTCCTCTCTCCCTCACCTTCTCTATTTCTACGAGTCTATAATCTATATCTGTGGTTGGGTATGTGCTTGTGACAACTTAACTGGTTTCATGAGTCACTCTTAGTGGTTCATTCTTGTATCTAAGATAATTTCGTGCAATCTATTTCCATTAACTGTTTGTGTTCTGCTCTGGTCTACCATACGTCTGATAGCTGAGGGTATCAGCATTTTTAAGTTGTTTGTATTAGGAGCTTCTGTGTTTCCACTCCAATATGACAATTGCCATGTTAATAAAGAAAACAAATACATGCACCACCGGGTTTTCAAGACAAAAAATTGAGAATCATACCATGTTACCACACTACTCGTGTGGCGTCGTATAAAAACACCCTGTGTATCTAAGAATTTTTCTATTTATCCTACCAAGTAGTTTTATGCTATTTTCTTTTTGTTTATTGTTGTTTTTTCTATATGTGGTTTTATAACAATGTTGGGCCTAATGTCCTCTAGAACAGACACAGAGGCGCGCACATGAGGGGGAGAGGAAAACAAAAAAAGAAGAAGAAGAAAAAAAGAAAAGAAAGAAAAGAAAAGACAAATCTTTGATGTTTTGAACTTTAAAGTTCAAATTTGAATAAGTGAATGCTCGATATCATCATTTTAACTAACAGGACTTTTAGCATCGACCAAATTAGGGAAAATAATTTGTTGCCTCCCATGAGAAATTGAATAACTTGACAGATAGACTGCTGGTTCCCTATCCTTTACTTTGTCTTGGCTATATGCCACTAAATATGAGATCTCATACATGTCTCTGTCTTTTTCGATGTATTGCGTGCATGCTCATTACAAGACATACTAGGAAAGTGCTTAACTCGCAATCCCTTTGATTTCTGCTTAAGAAGACTTTGTTTATCTGCATCAATTTCACTTCAGCATTTGTTCCTAAGAGGTCGATTTCATCCTTCTATTAACTTCTGTTTCTTGCAGGCACATAGTGAATCGGATTATGAACTTACATGCACCAGGTATGCTAGAGATCATATAGATTTTGTACCTATAATTGAGCAAGATGTGATTTAAATGGTATGCTCAAAAGTATCCAATTCCTTCCTACTTGTAGAATGGTCTGGTGAGGTCCGCAGCATCACTTATTCAGCTGATGGGAAATCTGTATCTGTTGTCTATCGTGTGACACTTTATGGGACTGATGCTGAGGTATTGTCTTTCTTTAACGTTCCAAGTATGCCTTCTTATCTTCCCTAGTAGCATATGGAATGCATTTGTAGCTCTAATAATTTTTGTTTAGTAGCAAGCTCACAATATAGTGAACACCACTCAATTATGGCGTCCTGGCAATGGGCAATTGGATTGCTTACTGAAGAGTGTTGACTTCCTTCACTCTTATTTTTTTCTTCTTAGTTACAATTTGATTGCTTGTTAACAATCAGATAGCTACTGAGATTCTTGAGGACTGTGTTACTATTTGTTGGTGTATGTGGTTGGATCTTTGTATCCCGCCCTTGGACGAATTGGCATATCCAAATCTCCAATCACTTGAACCTACACCACCCTACATGGCTACATCTTATGAACTTGAACTGGCTGCCCTGGTGGTAGAATTTACTTTTCTCCTTCTGCAATTCTGATGATTTTCCATTTACTAGCAATGTGCAAATTGATCAGTTATCTTTTGTATGTAGTGTGTCTTAAAAGTTTTACTGAACTTGTGTCCGTGTGATGCTTGTCTGTGAATTGAGTTGATATCTTTGCGAAATGTTCATCCTAATATGTATCAGTTCCAGTTAGTAGGTTTTAAGCAGTCCGGTAAAATCATACCATAACATCTAAAATCACACGCATGCACACCACCTCTTTCCAAATTTTCCTAAATGCAGAAATTATAAGATTGTATCAAGTTTTGTGACCGCTGTACTTGAGGTTATTAGCCAAATATTCGACCAAGTTGTTTTGTTTTTCTTACTGATCCTAAGTTTTGGGAGCAGCAAGAAATGTTGGACATAACTCATGATAGGATTCTTTCGATATGGACTAGATATTTCGGGAATCAACAGGGACTGCTTCAATTGGCGAGCCAGGGTACGGGGATCCTTTGCAGAAGGCAGAAGCAATGGCATTTCGTCGAGCTTGTGCGCGCTTTGGGCTTGGACTTCATCTTTATCATGAAGAGATTGAGTAGTGCAGTTGTAAGCTGGTCCTGTGGCAATATTTGCAGAGGGGTGACTAGGGTTCCTATACATTTCTCTACAGCTGGGGTTATTCTTTTGCGTCAGTCAACAGTGTTGGTGTGAATTTTGGTTGAATCAATGAAGCACTTAAATTGGTTAGCTTTGCTGTATTTCAGTGGCTAGATTTTGCATTTAATCAAGTTAGAAGACAATTGTAAGAGAGTAAGCACATATCAGAGTTGGTTCGATTATAAAATTATGTTTGGTTTCAGTGCAGAAGTGATGTCTATTTATTTTCGGCATATCTAGAAAACTAAATTGGGAAGTTTGGTAATAAGAAATTTTGTTTTGGGTTGTTTTCCACTCATTTTTATGGTAGAGTAGATACGACAGACAGGCAGGCCAGGCCCATCCATGGGGGACAATCTTGACAGTGGACAGTGAGTGTTTCCAATTCCACATGAACACAAGTGGGCTGCCAGCAATGAAAATAGATACAGAGCCAACCAAGTCTGTCTGTACAAACCACACGCGCGCGCGCAGAGAGAGAGAGAGAGAGGGTCAGGGTACTGACTAATTGAGTGGCTGACTGACTCATATTAGTTGGAGGGGAGGGGAATAGATTACTTTCCGGTCAAAAAATTTACACGTTGGAGACAGCTGTGGCTTATACCCACGCTACCTCTGCCAGATTGTATATCAACAAATATTATTGTGGTGGTGGTGGTGGTGGTGGTGTAAAGATGAAATGTAGCAATAAAAAAATAATTGCTTTTTGAAGAGATAGGAATTTGAATGTTTAACAATGGGGGATTAGTGAGTCCGTGGCCTTGTCACGGCTGTTGCCTATTGCTAATCCTACTACATGTATAACATAATATATGAGATGAAGGCTCCAGGCTCAAGGAGATTAGCACTGTTGCGTGTGAATGGGCGGGCAGAGGCCGAGGGTGTACTGTGGAGGGACCAACAGCCAACCAACCAGGGATGATTATTGCGGCCTTGCGGGCCCGGCCATCGCTAAACTAGTATTCTCTCTCTAACTCAATCCTATGTCTAATCTAACAACAACAATTAATAATGTCTTTTTATTTACAGCCCCTACCCCTGGCCTTCTGATTATTGATTAAGCATATTGTCGGTCTCAACTCTCAATTACCTTCCTAACTTTATCGAAGCAACAGCACATTATCTGTTATAAACAGCACACAGTGCCTCGCTCGCAGTCGGCACTGAAGGGTGAATATGATATCTCCTTTTGCCTTTTCTTTTTGTTATATATATATATATATATATATTTCTTTTCAATTCTTGTAATTTCACCCACCTTTCTTGACCTCTCTTGGGATATGGGAGTAGAAGAACGAAGAATCAAACAAAGTGGGGACATTACAAATTAGTATCACGTCTACTTTTTACAAATTCTGGTTGTAAATTATTATTTATTCTCCTAAGAAAAAGTAGTAAGTTAACTGTTGAACCCACTTCACCTTACTGACATGGCAATGACAGGGTTGGATGCCATTGGACAAGAAGAAGAAGAAGAAGATGCCATCCCAATTTGCCAACCCCAGCCCAATACCCCACCATAATAATGTAAATTTGACACATCATCCTAATCATAAAACAATAATAATAATAATAATAATAATAATAATAATAAATTAATTGTATTTACCTATCTCTAACATATCTGAATTATTAACTCTCCCTCTCACTCTTTATAATTACAAAAAAATCCTCATCTAAATTTGTTCCATTAAAAAATCAAATTAAGGATATAAATTTATTGTTCTGTTATCAGCTTAAATATTTTAAAAAACGTCGAACTATTACTTTATTAAATGACTGTTTCTTGATATTAATTTTTATATATTTAAGAAGAGTGTATTGTAACTGTAATATTTATATAGATGAAAGCGTATTGTTGTAGTATAATCTTTGATTAAATAATTGT
>JACGDI010005454.1:1044921-1061439 GCA_014898725.1 Jacaranda copaia | reverse complement strand
AATGCACCACGACATAATTTTGTCACGCTATTATTTTATATCCCCCCGCCCCCCACCTCTTAGAATGACCTAGCTCTATCTCTTTCTCTATCCAGTCAATGCCTTCAATCTTTAATTAATTAATTTGCCTCATGTACGAAGTGGTCGACTACTCTAATCAATTGACACCAATTATAGTTCACACCATAAAAGTCAACTTCATATGAATATTGCCACACGGGGAATCTTTTGCGCTTTCACAGTTCACACACACATCTTACATATAGAGAGAGAGAGAGGTGTAATTTTGTGTGCTATGTTAGACATTTTAAAACTGCATGTTTATTTAACTAAAAAGGTGTTTGGATAAATTTATTTAAAATATTTTATAAGTTTATATATTTTATAAGATATTTTTGTCGTATATAAAATGTTAGATTTTATTTTTAATATAAATTGTTTAAATGTTTGGATATTGGAACTTATAAGTTGTTAGCAATGATAATATTGTAATTAAAATGGTTAAAAATAAATGAGCTTATTAAAATCTCAAAAATAAGTGAGAATCTTTATACTGTTTTTAAAAGAGCTTATAAGATTACCAAATATTTTTTATATTATAAGCTCTTAATCGTCTTATAAAATATTTTGAAAAGTTTATAAGCTCATTAAAATACCCTCTAAATCTGTAAAAATATTTAAAACTTCTGCGCATTCATTCATCTGGAATTGCGTACGAATGTAGTATGTTACTTCCAACAACTAATTTATTGAGGTAAACCTATAATGATCTTCAAAATTTTTATCCATTCACGTAAAGTTTGTCTCAATTCAAAATTAAAGAAATTTGAGGGTACATTTGGGAAGTCGGTCTGAAAAACAACAGTCCCAACATAAAAATGGTAACGAAAGGAAGACTAGCATTCGGGGTTTTAATAATGCCCAATTATCCGTTCGAGTGTGCCCCCGTGTATGCATACGTATTCGCTATAAAACAATGAAAGCACTGTATTTTATTTCCAGTACCACATGCTTAGTTCTCTAAATCTCCATCATAAACTAATATGAAGCTAGCAGCAATTGGGCCTTTAATTAACTCGAAAGCATCGTCTTCAGAGGTTGGAATCCATATAAATTTCCAATAATTAGCTCATTCCCGTTAATTTGTTGGTTCTGGATCTTTGGATACAATTAAGCTCAGAATTTATGAAAAATCAGTTTCTTTTCTTCAACAAGGCACTAATATATATATATATATATATATAATTATTCTTAGAAAGAACTAGCTAGAAATGCCTGTCTAGCGGAGTAAATTTAAGTACTGGAGCCTGCCTGATTGATATCTTGTTATTGCTCAAGTCTAGTATGGAAAAAAGAAAACTGTGCTGAACCCGACACTAAATACAAAGACAGTAGTATGTACCTGATGAGCCTCTATTATATATTAGCTACAAGTTGTAATAAGTCATGTAATAAAACAAATATATATGCTTTGTTCAATTTGTTTAGAGCTACTACGGAATGTATGGAGGAGCGAGCGCACAGTACCCATTGTACGGATCTGGGAGCAGTGGACTTGTATCAGGTGGTGCTGCTGCTGCTGCTTACTACCCTTATCTGAACTTCAGCAGCGAGGGGACGGGAGGAGCAACAGGCTACTCTGCCAGCCAGGGCTATGGTGTTCATTATCCCCACCACCTCTTCCAGTATTCAGCAATTAACTCAACGGGCATTTACCCCCCGCATTATGGCACCCCTGTATCTCTTGCCCCCCCAACTCCACTACAATCAGGTTTGTCCATTACAACATCACCTTCTTTTTAATTTCTTGTGATCACAATACTAGGTACTAGTTTGTGTGCTGCTTGTATTTTCATTAATCCTGTATGTATAAAATTACCAGCACCATCTTTAATTAACTAACAATTCGAGGGTCAGCAAAAATCAATCTTCTTTTCAAGCTAGCTTGTGATATTGTATGTGGAGGGGGTACTAATATCTTTGACAGTTTGCTTTGCTGTGCCGCAGGCGTAACCATGACTCTGCACGCACCAATACCTCATCGTTGAGAGACTCATGCCGATGATCAAGCCAGAATTCATTCTTTCAATTCACTTCACTTGGCTTCATATATCTTGAAGTTTCTGAAGTACCTTTGGCCTAACCATGGTTATCTTTCTCTTCTCCATCTCACTCTCTCTCTCCACTCGTGGCCCATGCCTGTGGCATTTGGCCATCTCCACACATGGAAAAGCCCCCTATAGGGGTTACATTCCAAAGTTGGATTACACCTTTTCCATGTCTTCGTCATCACTTCTCCTTGTAGGAAAGGTTCCTATAAGAGAATGGAATTGCATGCATTGTGCATCTCATCCTCCAACTCTAGCCTCACTTAGAAAAGGCAAAGTTGGTCATGATACTTGTCGCATCAGCCCTGGAAAGGTTGAGCAAAATTCTGCCCCTCAAAGGCTACGCAAACAGTCCTTTTTTCTCATGTTTGTCAAATATATATTTTTATATAACTTCTTCAACAATTAATATTGGTCTTTCATTTTCAAAATGTTGATCTTGAAATGGCTAATCCATCCAACAATATTGAAAACTTTGACATTGTAGATGGCAGTAATAATAGATTAGAAAATCAGGGCAGGGGATGCCCCAGATTTTGTTTAGGATAACTCTAGTCTCAGGATTTTAAAGAACTCTGACTAGTAATAGTTTTTTCGGTTTGCAAAACTGTTTTTATTAGAAATACGATCATCTCTTCTTAGGGAAAGGGTGATGATCTTTACCGCTGCTGCTTTTCTTTTATGTACAATATTTAAACGGTGGGGCGCAACTTTTGGAGTTAAAGCCCTGCTGGAAGACAATAGTGCTTAGGATATTTCCTTTTCTTACTTTTCCTCCCCTTTTTCTGGGAGTTTAGGATTTTTACCTGTTTCACTTAGCTTCTAAGAAGCTCCATAAAATGGCTGTGGAGTTTCACTGCATGGGAAGTTACCCTAAGATATTTTTGGTCTCTCTGGGTTCTTCTACCCTAACACACCAACCATGGTTAGTACTCAGGTCATCTTCATCTTTAATATGCCGCTGCGATCTCTCTCTCTCACTCTCTCTCTTTCTCTTTCTCTTTCTCTTTCTCCTCCAAGAACCTCTTATGTTGAAAGCACTGGAACTTGATGCTGTTTTCTATTAAGACTTGTGGTTTGTAATTGTAAGCTAGGAAGAAGACTCATTTCCGTTTCAAGTAATTTAGTGACTGCTTGTTATTTCTGACAGATGTCTGCCTTATGCAACCTAATGCCTACTTTTATGCTTGAAACAATGCTGACATATAACTTCATCACCCCATGCAGGCTTCAGTTTAGGGGTGATGAACTCTTCTGCCATCTAATTAATTGTTTCTGAATATTCCAAAACTTCACTTGCCATTTTTTCCATTAAGAGTACTTTACTAATTGGTGAAGACACCACAGTCAAGGTGCACATATCATCCAGAATGTACAATCATTTCTCTTCAAGAAAATTCACTAAGACGTATCAGGAAAAATGAAAGTAGAGCTCGTCTGAAAGGAATTCTTCTACAAAACTATTAAAAGGTCCTTGAGTATGTATTTCTGAGTTCCAAACTTTATAGATGAGATGGAAAAAAACCAGACGTATATTCATGGCTGATCCACCAGCAATTTTCTTTGGAATCTGAAAGCCTGGTATAAATAATAATTCAGCAACAAGTGGATGGTCAATGCCGCCGTCAGAAATTCCACGCCGCAAGGAAAGTTACTAAAGGAAGTAATGGCATCTTTGTGCATCAGCTCCATCGCACCTTTTCCATTTGCTGCCAGTCCGTCGTAATATATAGGCTAATGAGCGGCATTATGAACTAGAACTGGGTGTGTGAATTCTAAAGGGAACTAGTTTTAAGAAAGAAATAATTTTCTGCTGATTGCGGTGATGATTATGCCTCCAAGTTCACAAGAATCAAGGAAACAAACAAGTTCGTGGATGGATAAAAATATATTAAAAGAAACAAGTAAAGCATCACTAGTGAACTGAATCAGAACCTCAGCAGAGTCCAGTCCAGTTCAATTTGTTTTAGATTGTCCTAAAAAATCCTCATGTAAAACCCCAATTTCACACAACGAAAACCTGAAAAAGAATATAAAAGTGCGGCACAAATTATGCGTATTATCAGTTTTAGAATCTTGATGCTCTTGCACTAGCCGCTGCCAACCGGGCGCCCCAAAACCCAAATAAATAAAGAAAGAAAGAAAATTCAGACAGGGACACGCCAAATCAAGAAACAGTAAAACATATCGCATGAATAAACACAGAGACGCCTTCGGATGTATTGTTCAGAAAATTTAAGACCTGGCTGTACCACATTCAACAGTCAATTCCCCCAAACAGGCTCCCACATCCAACGCAGACCCATCAATTGCTTCAACCTAGGCATATAGCAACGCCCCAATTAATATACTTATAAATGTAGGGACATATATTATTTACTGGTTGAATCATTGAATCAGAATTCACTGAATTGTCTTTTTGAAATGTCATAACTCATAAAAGAGCTACAACTAAGGGTGGGAGAGCCCAAGGGCTGTATAAATTCCACATCAAGTGGTTGAATCAAAATTCACCTAAATTGTCTTTTTGAAGTGTCATAACTCTCAAAAGAGCTACACCTTAGGGTGGGAGAGCCCAAGGGCTATATAAACCCCACATCAAGTGTTCATATATCCGATATGAGATAAACTCTGGAATGATAGAGCCTTGGATGAAGGCTGCAATGCCAACGTCTCCACCTGCACCTCTCGATTGCAACCAAGAGAGAATAGTGGTTAGCTTCGATACCAAGTTGTCATACTTTTTAGAAAAACTACACCTCAAAAGCTAATTGTTGAGGTGGGAGAATCTAAGAGCCATATAAACCTCACATCAAGTGTCTATACATTCGATGTAGGATAAACTCCCACTAAAAATGCATACTCTTAGAAGGAACCAACTAGAATTATTACATGAAGATTGTTTTTATCTTCACAAATGGGCAAACGTATGTGATAGAAACAAGAAGAAATGCAACTTGGGAATGGATTGGACCCTTTAAATAGGCCCAAAAACTCAAAGATGGCATTTTTCAAACTTTTCAAGATGCAAACATAATTTGAATGGAAGTTTTCGTGAGGAAATTGAAGCAACAGAAAGGCTTAAGAATGCGAAAGCAGAGCAGAGTCTAAGGTATTCCAAATGGATCATCATGCGACAGCCCGGCCCAGCCCACTCAAACGGATGTAAAGCAACTCCCTTCTAATTTGTATAGTAGTGTATGTCAACTGCACTTGGGCTTAGGACCTATATTTGATAAGAACCCAATTTGAAGGACTACAATGGTCTTCAACTCTTCATGTCATACTAGACGGACCAAAAGTGGAAATTCACCTCATTAATTAATTAATTTGTGTACTTCTGAAAAGACGGAAAAAATGAGCGGGGTCGGCGGCAATTTTCTGGTATAAAAGAAAGCCTCGTTGGAGACACAGCGGCGCGTGTCCATCGGAGGAAGCTTAAGGCAAGAGTCTGCTGCTCTCGTCCTGTGATAGCCATGTTGAAGCTGGCGAGGCTGTTTCTGCACTCCTCAAGGTAAACCTTCTTCTATTTCTTCCATCTCTCTCTCTCTCACTCATTCAAAGATAGCACTTAAAACCCTGCTGTACTGTTATTCTATTTTTATTTTTATTTTTAATTCGAAAATGTGCTGAATACATCTGTAGTTCCAATTTTCTGTGGGATCCCCAAAGTTGCAGCTTATTTATTTCATATAATTCTTTAGGTGTTTGATTTAGTTCCTAGCTCAAGCTTACGTTGATTGTATGGGCTCCAGGTTTTGGGGGTTCATGGTTTTAGAAAAAAGGGTTTACTTTTTCTAGGCAAGATTTTATCTTTAAGTGAGTTTCTAAATTCAAATGGGCCTTTTATTTACACACAGTAGATAGGAAGTGATAGAAGTACTTTCAAACCAAGACTATTACATTTATAAACTTCAAACAGCTGAGGTAGCTTGGTGCCTTAGCTATGTCAAAAAATAGTGACATGTCTAACGTTACTCCAAGTTTATGCTGTTTCCCTAGTCTAGTAAGTCGTCAAGAAGCGCAGCATATAGGTTCTTTGTTTGTAGTTGACAAGTTGACCATAACTAATGCTTCTTGATGCCAGTTATTCTTCTATATGTAACAGGGATCTGTTGTCCAGGAAGCGACTTTCCGGTGAAGCTACTAATGACTTCAAAATATTGCGTGGCATAAGCACCCAGACTGGGATGTCTACTGCTATGTCAAATTTTGGCTCTGATGGTATCATATTTTTTCTCCCTTAGATTTTCAGTTTAGCCCTTCCTGAACCAATTTGTCTTTCTAATCATTCTGCTTGTTTTCTGTCTTGAGGGAAATCTGCAGCTAGAATATTTGCACCTTATTCAATTTTCAAGGGCAAAGCTGCACTATCTGCTGACCCTGTTCTGCCGACGTTTAGTAAATTGGATGTATGAGATTAAACAACAAAGCATAGTTAAGATTTTCTCTTTCCCTCTGGAGTTGGGTGATAGCATTGTGTTTTTATGCCCTTCTTTTGTAGTCTGGAGTTTACAGAGTTGAGCGCCGAGGTGTCATTATGTTGACATTCTGGCCTGCTATTGGTGAGCATAAATATGATTGGGACAAGAGGCAGGTAATCTCTTTAGTTATTTAGAACAGTTTATTAGCAAAAGAATTAGTGATTTCTTTGCCTGAACTATATGTTTCTTAATATTGATACTGCTGGAATGGTCTGTGACTTATCTGACTATTCTTACGTGTCCTGCAGAAATTTGCTCTGTCAGCAACAGAGGTTGGTTCCCTGATTAGTTTGTGCTCAAAGGATTCATGTGAATTCTTCCATGACCCATCAATGCTATCGAGGTTTATTTTCTCTATTTGTTTTCTGAATTTGCTGATTACATTTGCACTTTCTAATGATTTCTTGTTCCCAATGTTCTCCTACCCCCCCACCCCCCTGCCAAATATATATATCCATATATCTATATGTATATATATGGTAGTTTATTTTCAGTTTGGAGTTAACTGAATTTTGATCCAACAGTAATGCAGGTCAAGTTAGAAAGAGTTTATCAATTAAAGCTCATGCTGATGGTAGCGGTTACTTCATTTCTCTGAGTGAGTGCTTCTTTATTCTGTGAAGATGTTCCTTTCAAATATTTGTGTTCATGAACATTGTGTACTAAAGTGAAGTGGAGCTGTATAAAAGGTCATCTCACACACCAGATTGGCACATAATAGAAATTTTGGCATTGATGTTCAGTACCTCTGTCGGCTATACTTCTTTAATCTTGAATCTTCCACATATTCTTAATATTGAACATTTTATTTTGTTATGCAGGTGTTGTCAACAATATCCTCAAAGCAAATGATCGGTTTGTTGTTCCTGTCACCACTGCTGAATTTGCTGTCATGCGAGCGGCTTTCACTGTATGGCACTATCTATTATTATGTTGTTTTGTGTCATTATCTGGTAATTCGAAAATTTGTATGGATGATAACTTGGAAATACTGTATTGTTGCATTTCTTGGTGGCTTGTAGGTTACTGGCATATCTACCCAAAATGCATAGTAATTTTTCTCCTTAGCGGTATAGAAAAATCGTGCTCTTTCATTTGTATATAACCAAGGGAAAAAATATCCTGCTAGATACATACGCATTGTTTTGGTGTTGGGAGGATATTTACCATCCAGTAAACATTAACTTGATCTCCACTTAGAGAATTCCACTAATGAAAGTACAGATATAGAGGATCAAACATGTTACAGATCCAGTTCTTTGCTAGTTGTTGATCTAATATACCAGAAAGGGAAGGTAGGGCATTCTGAGACCTAGATAATTGGTGAAGTTAATTGCATATGACCAAAACGGAGGTCTTTTCTTTTCGGTAAATAGTGGTATTAGGAGAAATCGGATTGTAATGTGCCTCCATGTGTGTAAGTTTTTGTAAATTGGAATTACCCGCTTACTGCAGTTAAATACCAAGAAATATGAATAGATGCTTCCTGTAGTTGATCATGAAACTAGGAGTCAGTTGCCAATTCAGAACTTGCCTGTTGGAACATGAAGAAATCATCTTGCGACATTTTTTTTTTTGTTTTTGCAAGTTCTGCATTGATGAAGGCTCCTTTTCCTTTGGCTACATTGCTTATACTTATTTCTTCTTTTCATGTTGTGGTCGCAGTTTGCTTTGCCTCACATCATGGGCTGGGACCAATACGGCAATCAGCTCCCACATCATGCAAATCGAAGTTCAGGGAGGACTGTGCCTGAAATTCAGAGCTCTGAATGGGATAGATGAACTTCTATGAATATTTATCAATTATCGGTGGAAGGATATCCATGTTGTTACTTGATTAATGCCCCAGCTTCTTTGGTGCACAAGGCAATGGTACTGTCTTAGCTACCAATTGCCGCTTGGAATTGAATGTTAAACAAACTCATTTCAGTGGAGTGCTTGATGCATCCGTAAAAAGCAGACAATTTCCAAGATGGCTATTTCTAAGGTCTAATAGACTCTTTTTGCATTAAGTAAGATTTAGGAACCATATTTTTGTGCGGTTTATGACTATTTTAGTGTCTTTCTTTGATGACCTATGCGTCCGGCCGTGGAGAAGTTTTCTGAATTTTGTTTGTTTCCTCAGTGCTATTTAGCGTACAATTTGCCAAGAATGGAAGTTGGGTGAGAAAATGAGATGCCATGGATTGTTACAATCCATCACTTTGCCTCGTGCTTTAACAGGATTCCACAAGATGATAGCTACATAAGTCGATCAATATGTTTCTCATCTAAAGTTTTGATAAAACTGTACAAAATAGGTCACAAAGACCTGAAATATGCATTTTAACTTCAAATGTACATCAACAGAGGCTTTTATTCAGATGCAATGTCCAACCCTCGATTATATAATTCAGATGCAAATGTCCAACCCTCGATTATATAATTCAAATGCAAATGTTCTACCACATCCTTGGAATGTTTGATCTAAATCAAATTTCAGAAAAAAGGCTCCAAGATGGATCCTGAACTTGTAGTGACGGTGGTAAATGAGGTTTCAGCGGATGCACTCCGTACCATGGCATATAATTAACCAAATTATGAACAGAAAAACACAAACCCCAGCATCAACGGCAAGAACAATCCGCACTTGGCGACACCACTTCTTTTGCAGACTCTGAGAGCTAGGCTTAATCCTAGCTGAACTAAAATCCTGTTGCAATGGAGAAGCAGATGTTCCTTGGTCGTTGGAGTCCAGCAGTCCTGAATCAATCTTCACTCCTCCATCCGTCAATCTCCTGTGCTCATTCATCTGAATATCTCTCATGGCAATGACATGATCCTTCATTTTCTTCTTCTCTTGTTTGCTCGGCCTTCCCAACAAGGGGGCTTTTGTTGAGGCAACAGTTTCAATGTGCCCGTTGGCATTATTACATGGTAAAGGCATCAGTTCTCCTTGATATGGTGAAGCATTCTCCGCAACAGGCCATGCTGTGCGAGTCCCCGAGACATGCTCTAAAGAGGCAACCAAGTGACGAACAACCGGCAGCAATTGCTCTTGCAAACAGAGTGAATTGAGACTGGATACACTTCTGAAAGAACCCCTGTTACTAACCTTCCTGTATTCATCCCTCAATTTCTCAAGAAACCTGAGAACTTCAGAGTTGCCAACACTCTCATTTACTATTGCAAAATACACGTAGCCCTCCTCCATCAAAAACCCAAAAGTCTTTTTGCCCATGGTTTGGAAATACCACCTGTGATAAGGAGGAGTCATCTCCAAGCACAATGCAGCCAAGTTCTCAGTCTCATGGTCTCCACTATTATAAGCATACAAAGATTGACCATCCTTCCACACACAACAGTAAGAAACAGTATTTTTAACAGAATCCATTGATGGAAAGACCAAAAGCAAACTCAAAAACCAAATGAGGTTAGGAACCTGCCCAAAGAGGAAAGATTTAATTTTTCCAGCACCAAACGAGCAACGACATCAAGCCACCATGACGGTGAATCTTTGATTCTAATTTAAACAACCAAATTTTGGCAAAACGAGAAGAGAACAGTTTCTTCAATCACAGAGGTGAAAAGATGTCCGAGAGCTAAAATTTCGTCGCCTATGAGGGCAAAAACATCCAGAAAGTACCAAAACAATCCTTCCGTAAAGTATTCCAAGTCAAAAATGAAGTCTTTCATGCTCTGTCACAAGGGCACTTTTCAGCAAGCCAACATCCAAAAAAGAAAATAAAAGAAAAGAAAGGAAGACCTCCGCACTATGCAGGGAAGTTTGATGAGTCAAAGGAAGTATGTGAGCAATCGCAAAGAGATTACGACGGTGTTGGAGCGTTTACCAATTTAAAAGTTGTGATCTAGGATAAGATGAGGACAAGCATACGGAGAACTGGAGAAGTTAGTGGTTAATCACGACAGACATGCGAGAATTGGAGCAGTTTACCTTAATTGCGGCCCCAGCGCCAGCTGTTTGAGTAATTCCACAGCAAAGAACTTTCCCCACGACTTAGCCGTGAGAGAGAGAGAGAGAGAGAGACAGAGAGGGTCAAAACTCAAAAAGAATAGGGATTACTATATCATTAGTAGTATTAGTAGTACTACGGATATGGTTGTAGAGGGAGTCAGAGAGAGAGAGAGAGAGAGTTGTCAGCCGTAGTGATGCCGTCATTTTGTTAAAAGTACTATGCATTACTCAGTAATTAATTTATTCTTAAAATCAATCACATATCCAAAAATCCGCTTGAACAAGAAGTACTTGTTTTAGATTTTCTGATTGTTCATCAAACAATTGGCACTACCTCTAAAATATTTTTTGAAAAATCCATATTTGATAGCTCATCTCAAGAAATAAATTTATTACTCAAGAAATGAAAACAAGTAAGCACATGACTTCAAGCAAGCACTTAACCGCTTAAACACTCAAACTCGGTAATGCTTAAGATCCATCATGCTTTCAAGTTCAGTCACTCACTCTATCAATATTTCTGCTCACTCCATCGGAAACTAAATATCACGTGAAAACATTGAGTTGCAGGAGACGAGAGCCCTACAAGTACAACCAACTACGTAAGTACAGCAGCCATCTACCACAGCAATTTTTGTGCATGCAATTTCCAATTGTCCCTCCCTTGGTGCATTCAGGCGGAGATTTGAGCAAAATGTAAATATAAATAGAGGGCAGCAGGATCTATGGCTTCATGCCTCTTGAATCTCAGAAGCATCAAAAGTCCACATGTATATAAATAACTCGCTAGCTACAGTCCAGGATGGGATGTTTCATGTTTGACTATTTCTCATCAAACAAATTATTGCAATCCCTGAGACCTATTTCTCACTGCATATCAACAAAAGTTGGCGCTATCATTTTGCCTTCTCCATATCCCTATCGACCCCTTCATATTGAACATCTCTATACCTTTCGGAAACTGTCGGAACAACTCTTTCAACTGTGTGGCCAGACTCTGAAGGTTGTTCACTACTTTGAGGTTCTTCATTACTCAGCAAACCAACTTCATGAGACGTTTCATCACCACTCTGGGTGTTAGACGTTCTGCTACTGGTTTCCACATGATTATCTCGCACCTCACGTCCACATGGGGCTTTACTGGAAGCAAGGAGGGATTGGCGGCAAAGTGGGCAAGTAGTATGCGTTGCTAGCCAGAGATCGATACAATCCATGTGGAATGTATGCCCACATACTGGTATCTGCTGAAGTCTGTCCTCCGCTTGGTAATCACCAAGGCACACCGAGCATCTAACGTTACAAACAAGAGTTTCCATGATAAATTTGAGAAAATGCATCATAACACCATCATGCAAAAGCATAAGAGAGAGAGAGAGAGAGAGAGAGAGAGAGAGAGAGAGAGAGAGAGAGAGAGAGAGAGAGAGAGAGTTGTTTGCAAAGTTAACAGCTAAAATACAATCAATGCCTTTTATGTCTACTAACGTCATGTCATTACCAACTGCTGGAGGCAGCTAACCAAAACATGTGAAACAAATAATCAGGCCCAGAGTAGAATTGCATCAAGTAGATTATACTGGCATCCAATAAGCAAAATCCTACATTCTAATGTTTGGCAGATTAAGATAATCTACAACTCTTTGATTCTCAGCCAGATTTTCGTAGAGGTTAACAGAATTATTAGCATTCCCAACAACTACCAACATTGTGGTGGTCAACCATGAGGATTTTGCAAGCCACTTACAACTACTCACACAGACCTTAATAGAGGAGCAGTCTATACAGCACAAATGATAAAAGGTCATATGAGTTATGCTCAGAAAAACCTTTACAATATCCTAAAGATAAATAAATGACAGAAATCAACTGCATTCCCAAAATTCTTAAGGTTTGCCTCCTAGACAACTATAGTTTTTTCATTGACTATCACTCAGACCTCGCAACCCTTGCTTTACAGTTTCACAGAACATTGAGAAATGGAGACAATTTGATATGATAGATACTCCTATTGATCAATATTAAGCTATGAATTTTGATTTACATAATAAAACAGAAAATATTCAACCATTGAACATAAAACAAACAAATTACTGGAACAACAGAAATGTCATCATGTATGGTAAATTGGTAACCTTACCTTACCAATTTCAAATATTCAAAAATGCCTTAATACAAGCACAGGTCACCTTCATTAGCTTAATAAAACATAACAAATACATCTTTCAACCTGCTCTCACACTTGCTTTAGAAAACACTTAACAGATACCTCTATACTATATAAAAAAACTTTTTTCTCATTAAGAAAAGACATCAATATCCTTACTTAAGTACTCTTCATAATAAACAAGGGTAATTTAGCAAGGAACAAAGTTCTATAACTTGTTTTGATTTAAAAAAGATAGTTTAATACATGATAAATTTTAAAATGTCACTATTTAAGATAAACCAACATATGAGTTCTCATAATAATTTAATAAATTTCACTTCATCCGATGTGTTAATTCCATGTGGAATTTGAGATAAAAGTTTGAACATAAAAAATTGAGTATGTTTGCAATATTGCATCAAATAAAAAAAAAAGTGGTAGATAATTAGTCTTATTATACTAGGTGAGAAGATAGTTATTAGGGAAAAAGTCTACTTTGAGCCCCAACAGACACGTTAAAAACAAAATAGCTGCAATAAGTTTGTAACATATGGCGTATAATATTTACGGTGAGTTTAATTATACTAACTCAAAATACTAGATGTTATACAAAATACAATGCAGATTTAAATTTTCTTAGTATAAACATAAACTTAACAAATTATGTTAATGAATCAAGTTAGACAAAATATTGGTTCTACCTGCAATTAAAACATACATTTCAGGAGAATCTTTTGGAACAATAGAATGAGCACTATTTTAGTTTCTAGATATATTACTAAAAGAATACAAATGAAATAGGCGTATAATTGAGAAAATTAAGTTACCACAAAAAACCAAAAACACTAACAGATACATTGCTAATCCACATTGTTTTAAAAGCCTAAATACTCAGAAAATCTAAAAACTAGGAATATCACATGCGTATGGTTTAAAAAGATTATTTTTCTCACTTGCTGAAAATGTGGAGAAGAAATTGAGTTGAAAATACTCTTTTGAATTAGCGAGGCAAAGCGAGGTGAGAGGCGGGCGACCAAAGAGTTAGTATTGATGCAATCTAAAAGTAATAAGCAATACCAATATATAATAACAAGATTCATGTGATAAAATAGAGATCGAAAAGAAGAGAAGGAACAAAATAATTACATTCTATTGATCTATGCTATGAAGCTTGACATATTGGAATATGACATCAAATTTCTTCTTCTAAAATTTTTAGGACTGAAAATATTTTCATCAATGATCCTCATTATGTATGACATTGTTAGCCACGTGCATTACATGTGCTTTTTTTTTGTTTTTTCCCTAATCTATTAAAATAGATCTAAGTTGAACTTTTTATATGCTCTCATTTGAATCTGGCTCTAAAGCATCATTGAAAAGGGGGTGAGCAAGATATGAAATTCTTAGAAGCCAATAACTCCTCATCCTCCATCTCCACCCCCATATATCTTATATGTATTATATATATAATTATATACACACATGCACATCAATCTGAAGAAGACAGCATTCGATGTAGTTCCCTAATCAAATTACTATTTGAGTTGTAAACATTAGTGAGGTCGAGCTCTGCATTTGTTTGAATATTCTAGCCTCTGATGAGAGATTTACATATTATACAAAGAGCTGGAAGTAATGAATTTCCATATGTATGAAAGGCTATTCTTGTGCATTTAGTTGTGAAACAAAAGCCTATTCTCAATTAGAGAAGGGAAATGAATAGAAGAAATGTATTCACCACCCAGTAGTTGCACTAAGTCAAACATTCTTCAGTCCCTATGGCAAAGCCAGCTTTGATCAGTTTCTCAAGTACCCTTCACTACCTCACATGGTAGGATATTATCATATTCAGAACTGAAGTCCTGTCTCTTAACTGAATATTCTTGTGATCTATATATGGCCTCAATTCCTCTTTCCCAGATCTTTCAGCTTACACCTATCTCAAACATCAGAACAGCGAAATATTAAGTGATGTTGATATCTTATACATGGCAGTGAATACAGTAGCATGTAGAACTTCCCCTCAGGTAGTTGTCCCACATAAAAATATTTTAGTTAATAGCTTCCAAACAACCCATAATTCCTAATTGACCAACAAATGTTTACTACTGAATATATCCATCCATGCAAAAACAAAAGAAGAATTTGAGCATCATTATGTCTTTGAAGTGATTACATGAAATCTATAACAGGACAGCTCTTTCCATCTCTTACACAATCACCAAGAGACAAAACCAAGAAAAAGGCATGCGAGCAGACCAGTATTTTTTCTATGAAACATGTGCCCGATGATCTCCAAAGCACACTTACACTCATGCAATATCTCTCAACAGAATCATTATTTAGGATAAATGCACCACAGATGTCCCCAAACCCCTTCTCCCCCTTTGAAAAATTAAAGAAAACAAAAATAGAAATCAAAAGAAAAGAAGAGAAAAGATAGAAACAAGAAAATACAAGAAACCAGAGACCAAGAAGAGAGTTAATTCTGAGGGCTGCACCAGAAAGAATTAATGCATGTCATAAATTGATAATTATACATGAACTTCTCAAATCTCCATGCTATAGAAGGGGATATTCCGTATTGTCGATCCATCAACCATCAAACTCGTATGTCAGTCACGGACTCCATTTGCAACAAAATAAGGCAAGCAAAAATAACTCTAAGAAATCAACAATATACCCAGTAACCAGTCGAGTCAAATATTTAATTTCCAAGTCAATTAAGCTACATAATATCGTATCCTTCTGGTATCTGCTGCTGATTGGTACTCTGACATACCCCTTCATATTTAAGGGGTCTTGAGAGACAGGAAGCAACTTAAGAGACAATCTCAACCTTAAATCTATGAAAAGGAAGATTTTTGAAGGAACAACGAACTTACAGAGACCAGTAAACTTAAAAGGAAATTAAAAAATGGAAACAGTTTTTCCCCAAAAAGGACCACTTACTGTGCGTCTTTGACAGAAAAGCTCTCCTTGAACACAATAATGGGTAGCATCTCCCTCAGCTCCTTCTTCAGTCCCAGTTCACACTGTGAACCCAGAATTAACTAAATTAAAGTTGAATAGAAGCCTTATAGTCTTTTCTTACCTAAATCAATAGATTCAACATAAAAGCAGACACATCCACAGACAACGGTCACAATAATATAGCATACCCTGGAGATATCATCACTAGTTTCAGAAGTTGGCATTGAATTACCAGTCCTCATTCTGAGAGAAGACCAGTCCACCCTTCGGCGACGGAGATAGAACAAATAAAAGAAGAAGAGAAGAATAAAAGTGAAGAAAATTGGCACGGAAAAGATGAAAGCTTGGTACAATTTTAACTCTGAAGAAGCTCTGGAGCAACAATTAGCAGCATTGCTAGTACCATTATTGGCTGTTGCTTGGTCAGAAATGCTGTTCTTAACACTATAAGACATCACGAACAGAAATTTGCGTTTTTCCCTTGAAACCCCAGTCTGTCAATGGCACCCTCAAAACAATCACATTCATCCAGACTTGAGAGGTATGTTAAAGGGGAGAACCATAAAACAAAGCAAGAATAGATTTTTTTAAGGGGATCAAACGGATCAGGCAGTAGTATACAGAATTGGGAAATACAAACAAACAAGCGAAGCGTTTTATTTATCTATGAAAGTGATGGCTTCGTGTTGAGGGGACTGAAGATCATATCATGCGCGAGGAGAAAAACCCTTGAATCAAAGATCTGGTAAGTCATAGGAGTCGTTAAGAAAAGATGTGAAAAGGTTGGGCAGATATTAGTACACTACTTTTATACATATAAATGTTATATATACATAGAGAGGGGGGGGGGGG